>JAUZNC010057840.1:0-18064 GCA_034780395.1 Vannuccia rotundouncinata | reverse complement strand
TAAATCCTCTTAAAGTTCACAATTGAAGTAATAACAACTAAATTAAAAAATTTCTAAATATTTCAGAAATGAGATAATAATTTTTTTATGATGATTTTTCTAATGATTCAAAACACTTTCATATATAAACATAAAATAACCTCAATATTTAAGCTTTTGAAATGCTGAGAATAAATTACAGCAGTTCAACTCAAACATATAATTATTATTATTGTAGAAATTTGAAAAAATGCATATATTTTTCTGAATCAACTAAATAATTACCTCGTTGACGTGTAGCTCGACCTGGCCTGTCACCTCTATCACCAGTGTTTGTTATTGGATTTCGGTGAAGAGCTATAAACATAAGTATATAATAATGTACTACAAATAAAGAGCTAAAAAAGAAAACCCAATTTTCATTTTGCTTTAAATATTGGACGAAATAAAAAAGGTATCGCAGCTGCACAGGATATGACTTCAAGCAGGAGAAAGCTTCACAGGAGGTTCATTTATCACGTGATGGATACCATGTTGAGCTGAATGAACGATCGTGGAACCTCTTCAATAGTTATTGAATATAGATCCAATAGGTTTATTGATTTTAACAAACTTTTAAATATTTTTGTATTTCATTAAATTTAAATGTTATTCTTATCTTTAATTCTTTGATATTAATGTCCTAGATTTTTGACCACTTCTGCGTCGCGTTCTCTTGCTTTATAAGTCATATCCAGATTCTTACAAACGACTCCAATGGAAGCAGAAGCTGGTAAAATAAGCGCTTGAAAATTCTTTTTAATGTCACTAATCTCAAAAGATATTTTTTAAACAATTTTTTCATAGTTCATTCTTCTGTTGGTATTCAATGAAATTAGTTTTTCTTAATAAATTCGATTCCTTCCTAAAATTAAAAAAAATATATAAATAATAAAATCTTAATTTCACTCCCTTGTCATCTCTACTAAATATTTCACAATTCAATTTATTCTGTCGGCAAATAAATTTGATCGATGCGATCGCCGAGTATTGATTGATGGTAGACAAATCTCTCCATCTCTCTCACTTTATATTAAAACAGAATCAAACATAGAACGATCGTCTAGACAGCGAATTCAAATTTTTTTATAAATTTCATTTTTAGCTCAGATAAAGGATGCCGGTGACATTAAAGGAAGATTTTATTGCTATTAATCGACAGTTTGTTTATAGATGGAGAACTGTTTGGTTACCTCAACATAAAATGTAAAATCAAATAAAAGTGTATGTATATATAGATGCACACAAATCGGAAGTATTAATAAAATATACTGTTAAAAATAATAGAAATTATTAATTATACTCAAACATCATTTCAAAATGATCACACAGCCTATTTCTAATAAAAAGTAAAGCACAAAATAGGATCAGTGATTACTAAATACAATAAATAAATTCGATTTACATTTCAAAACGAGGGTATAGATATCGCTTCAAAATTCCAATCTGAAAAGTGCCTCTGTAAATAATTGCGAATATTAAATTCCGTTAAAATCTATAAAGATTTGCAGAAAACTTGTGACTTCCTATTTTCTAAATGTAATTTAATCCGGGGTTTGGTCTAGTATATTTGGAGCTAATTTCTATCGATTATTAAGAAAATAAAAATAGAAAATATTTCTTTGAATTTATGAAATTAAACTATGTTGTTTATTAAATAAATTTATTTATAATAGTTCTTCGGATTTGAAACAATTTCCTCGCTATAAATGTTACATTTTTTTATTTTTGTAAATTCTAAAAGATTTGAAATAAGTCAATTGAGAAAAGTTAATTTAACTTTTTCAGTTGCGTTCGAAATTAATTCTGTTTTACAAGTTTACAACGGAATAAAGAAAAGTTCTAAAATGTCACAAAAACACAGATTCATTAAAAAATATTTAGTCACTAAAATTGTATAGGAAAAAAATTTTTAAACCAGATTTAACAAAATACTGCGACTTAAAGAATATTGATATTTTGTTTTAGTTTTATTCGCTAACCGTTACAAAAATAGAAATAACCAAATAGAAAATAGTAGGGCCTAACTGGTCTTAGAAACATTATCAATGAGTGCAGAATTAAATGTGAAATTAAATAGATAACTTTTATAATCTATTGTACTTATAAGTGATATTTTATGATGACTATACTTGCTAAATATAGAGTAAATGAAACATAATTAAGCATTATAAAAGCGTGGGTGAAAATAAAATCATACTAAATGTAATTATATATAATATAAAAGAGTCTAACACAAGTTTACAAGTACCAATTTTAGCCATCTCGTTAGCTGCAAATAATGAATAGATACATGCTGCCGTATTAGTATAAATAAGAAATTCTATAGTGAGATTTATAACTAAACAGTTTTTGTAAAAAATGTAAAATAATCTAATCTATAAGAATCATAAACATGTGTCATATTTAGTCAAAAGTATTGTTTGTTATTTGTTAAAAAACAGAAGATAAAACAAAATGGTTTATTTATTTGTGTATTTATTTATTTATTGAAAAAATGTTTTTTTAAATAATGCGCATAGCAAACTTGGTGTTTATCGAAATTATTTGAGTTAGGTCAGACATACAAATATAAATAATAAACTACCCAACAGGTTTAGTAAGTTTTAAACAAGTGATGATAATGCATAAAGTTTAAGTTATAAAACTATTATGACGAAATTAAATACTTTAATGGAAGTTCATGCAGCAAAAATAAGTAATGTAATATCAAATAAAAAATGTAATACATTTTCTTCAAATTAAGTTTCAAAAATCTTGTTACAGTAAAATACCGAATATCTAATAAAAGTAAAATAAAATAAAATAAATACTTTTTACCGTTAAAAGACAATAAAAATAAAAATAATTATTTTTTTAAAATTTTATTTAATTTTAAACAGTGTGTTTTTATTTTATTTTTTAAAATACATTTTGTATTTTCTCTGACACACTCCGCAATATTAGATATCTTATTTCAATTAATCTAATTTGTAAGACGTAAATCAGACAGCAACCAAAATTATATAATTCGTTAATTTGGAAATCAAAATTAAATTTTCTAACAATTCCATTTCATTTTGATCTGTGAATCATTATCAGTCTGATTGATTATTTAGAAAATAGAATTGATCAATAAAGAGGCCTCTTCTTACCAACTGCGCTCTTAGTCCGGCGAGAGGCCCCCTTGTACTTCCACACAGGGTCCCATTCTTTCGCTCCAAAGTCACCAACTCCGGCGATTGGATCTCGGTTAGCTGACAAAATTAAGAGCGAAACGAAATATTTTAATTATATTATACAAAGGAACAACTCCTAAACAGCATATTAAAGGTATATTTAATATTAAGTATTATTATAACATGTCTAGCATAAATATTTTTTCTTTTTAAATATGCAATAATCGTTATCAATCGTTCAATAAAACGCGCAATATATCATGTGAGAATGTTATACTAAACATTATATTTTTACAAATTGAAAAGCTCTGTTAAAAATATAAAACTAGAATTGAACATTATGTAAAATATAGATTTTAAAATTAGTTCTATGATCACTGCATAATAATAAAATTTGTTTACAAAAAAATATGATTCTATATTAAAAGGAAAGTCATTTAATTAATTAGTCATTTAACTGATATAACAATCGTTTATTTAACAAAAGAATTGGTTCATATAACATGATTTCCATGCAATAACAATATTTTGTATTCGTAAATAAAACTAATTTTAATACAGTAATAAATATAATATAATATAATATAAATTTATAATTTTATTTATAATTTAAAAACAAGGTGATTTCGACATGTAGTAAAATTATTTGGATCATTATTCCTTGTGCAGAACAAGGTATAAAACATTCTAAAACGAATCCCTTGAATCAGGTTAGACAAAAAATGTTTATTATTCAATCAATGATATTTACAATAATATATAATTAAATTCTTTACTTCAAAATATTTTTAACTTCTTACTTTTTTGGACAATCAAAATTCATTAATTTTATTGATCTCTTATTTCACATAATTATACTACAATATTTTTTCTATAATTAGCCACCATGAATAAACTTTTATTGATTTGAAGTTAACATAAATAGTGCGAAAACTCTTAACCCGACATGCAGTTGGTACAATGTTGAACGTTTTCTATAATGTAACGTTAAAAGTGGAATTAATTATACTTTAACATAATTTCATAACCGGTTGCAAACACAGATTCTTTTTTAGACAAAATTCTGCATAAGTCTTTACTTTTTTCCAAATAGTGTCTGTATATTTTATATATTTTATATAAAAATATATTTTTGGAAAAATCAGGGTCAGGGTCGTTTTTCAACTTCACACTACTAATAAGGAAATTTTGAAGAGGTCAACCCATATGAACGAATTTAATTTGGAGGTATTATTTCTAGATTTATAAAAAATATTTGAAATACTGAAGGAAAAATTACAATACAAAACAATCCAGTCATATATTTCAACAAAATGATATTTTATAAATTATCGCAATATTTTCTGTTAATGTATTTTTTATTTAAAGATTTATATTGTGTATTAACAAAGGACAACTGTACTTCAATCCCCCACCACTAGGAGGCACCCATGTATTTAATTAGTTAAATAAAACTTGAACTCACGAGGTTTGGTAGTGGAACTTTTGCATCTGGGTCTAGATCTGATGCCATCATCGTTTTCAGTCAATGCGGTTGGATTACGACCTATAATCAAAAATGGAAGTAAAATTAAAACTTTATATCAAAATAAAACGCAATGCGTTCCATATTTAGGCGTTTGAAAATTTTTATTACACAACTAAAATTGATAACATAATTGAAATTGAATTCAAATATACGTTAATTAAATTAATAATTCAGAGCAAAATTTTATCCATCATCAACAAAAATATTACCGAAATTCATTTAAAAAACTTTTATAATTCACCACAATCAAATAATTCACCATCTAACAATACACTGTACAATTAAAATCATCAATCCCCAGACCGATTATACACTTAAATATATATCTTGCCTTATGCACAAAAGTTATTATTTTCTGCTTACCGATAAAATTCAAGATATTGAAGGTTTTAAAAGTTTCCAAATCAGGCAAGATATACTAATATACAGGTGTAGTACATTTATTCTAAATTGTTTATACAGAAATATATTTAATAAATAATATTAAAATGTTATTGTTAAGCATAAATCCACCACCAGTGATAATACTGAAAAATAGATAAATATGTATTTTGTTGTTATGATTACCATCAACATGGGTTTTGCTTGGTCGCTCACGAGTAGTATACATGCAATTGTATTCGTCCCCTAAATCCCCAGACAACTGAATTGGATTCCTTTTCTCTGATTTGATGTAGATTGAAATTGGAACAATGTTGTTTAGGTGAAATAACTAAATCATCGCTTAAAAGTTTGCATTTCTGAACAAAACACGAAATTAAAATTTTGCTACATTTAAAAGATATTCAAATTTAAATTTAATGAATAATTTATTTTTAAAAACAGAATTGAATAAAAACTTAAAAAACAATTTTATTGAACTTTTTTACAAATTCAAAACACCTTTCTGGACTCAAAGAAAAAATTGTATTATCCGATCTATAACATAATAAATGCAAATATTGCGAGTCAATTTTGACATAAGAAGAGGGGTTCAATAGTGTTAAAAGTGTAAAATAGTTTGTTTTAAATATGATAATCAGCAAAGTTCAAAATCCTTCAAAAAATGCAATAATTCTAAAAAACAAGAAATATTAATTAATGTATTAAAACCGATCGTCCTTTGTGAGCAATTTAATTTTGTAAATTAAAGATTTAACTTGTTCTCTAAAATAAGAACAAGATTTCGTGAGATAAAAATTTGCTTTGTAAAAGTTCGCTAAAAGACTTGTAGCGAAAGTAGACTTGAATCATTTATCGGTCTACTATCTCCTTACAAAATTAGAGGGATGATTTAATAATCCGGAGACGACGCAGAAAATATATACGAATGGATACTGAAAGGCTTCAATTTTTCAGATAATAATTTCGACTGCCCCTCCCTTTGGGGCTGCATTAAAATGGTCAGTTTGATTTCTTTTTATATGTTACTTCATCTGCGCAGTTCCATAACGTGAATCAAACTTTTTGGCTAGCAGTCTAGAATCGATTGCTTCACTGATCTGCCTCAATTTTATCTGATCAATACCAGACAGTCGCAGGAAAAATTCACTTTGTAAAGGATTTCAAGGTCGTCAAACTTATTAAATCCGTTGAATAAGTTTTATCTAAGAAACTTTAATGTTGACAAAATGAACGTCGACTGCGCGCGCTAAAGTCATTATTTAATCAGATACCATGCGCGATGTGTTATGGTAATCTTACAACAAACTAGTCTGCCTTTTATTATAGTTGGCTGTCTAGATTTTTCTGAATTTTACTTAGTTTGTTGCCGTAAGCAATTTAGACTGACGTAATAATCGATTGCACTATATATTAATACACATGCATGACTCACCCCCTCGAGAACACAATCATGTCGAGTCAGGGATATTATTACTCAGAAGAAAATCTGGCTGTTATTTAGACGTGAGTATAATGGCAGACGCTCTAGTGGTGGGAGCGGAGGGTGTGAACGGGTCAGAATAACGTACAAGGGGGATCCCAAAAAGATGGGCCGTGGCGTAACTGAGAATTTTTAATCCAGATTTAGTTTTCGTTATTCGGTCAAACACATTATAGCGTAGCGTTGGCATTACATAATCGCAATCAAATCGTAGACGTTTAAAATGTGGTTGTAAATGAGTTTTAATTAATTCTAAGAACTAAATTTCAAACAAGCAGATTGCCAAATTTATTTTAGAATTAGAAAATGCATAAAATGTTGAACTATCGTGATTCACAACCCCTTTGAAAAAGAATCCCAAAAAACCGGAAAACGGGGGTGGATATCGATGGTCATCGCTGATTTAAAATTAACGCTGGCACTAGAATGTCGTTGAGTTAATACCCATTATGGTCATGGTAAGCTCTTAACCCAGGGTACAACATTACGTCATAGCCACCTTCCTAGGCTCTTCCCTCCCCTCAAAACAAACCCCTTTATCTATATAAAACTCGTGACTCACTTGGCTTGTATTCTGGCCGAGGTATTCGGGACCTTCCTTCCAGAGGAACGTGTTCTGGAGGCAGATTGCCAAGTCCCGAAATTGGATCACGGGTCACCACTGAAGACAGGAAGAAGAGGTATTATTGGGTCGGAGCGGTAAAAGAGTAATAAGTCGAGTTATTGAAGGGAAAGAGGCAAAGATAAATTCTAACTTAAAGAGGATATTAATCATGACCCCTGGAGACTAGTTCATAATTTGCTTTTATTTTTGGAGTTCTGAGTACTCCCCTATCCCCATTCTCTGTTATGTGGACATAAATGCAAAAGGAAACAGGCAAATATAGAATGCGTACGTCGGTTCTTTGTTCCTGTTTCTATATCAGCGTAGGGCAGACTTTTCCGAAGTACCTCCATCGCCTGATTAGAAGATTTTCCGTTCGTGTAGCTCTCAGAAGTGATTACTACAAGAGAAAAAAATGTTTTCAAAATTACTCATTTTTTTTCTAAAATGATATACGAATAAGTTTTACAAGAATTAATTTTAAAATAAAAAAAGGTATTATGTATATAGAAGAATTTTTGAGCGACGATTTTTATTATTTCAGAATAATATAATAAGAAAAATTCGAATAATAATGGTAGACAATAAAATATATTTAATTATTTAAATGAAATTTTCATTTGACAATAAACTTGTTAATAAACTAAAAAGATGCCTTTTTTTTTGATGTATAGCCAATAAAATACAGATATTAAAAAAATATTTCAATAAATCAGTTATTTCTAACAATTTTAAGTAAATTATTTGATATTTTGTTAATTAGTAAATAGACAATATATTTGAATAGCAGACATTTTGAGAATTTCGAGTCATTTTGAATAGCAGACATTTAAATAATAAAGAATATTTTTGTTTTCTAAATACTTCAAATTTAAAATCTTTTATAATAATTAATTGTTATACAATACGATAGTACGGAAGAAGAACAGAAATCTATTGAAAGAAAAACTGATTTCGGGTAAATTGTCTTTTTGAATAAACATTTAAATTAAATTATGTATAAAGATTTACTAAATAAACTATAAAAACTATAAATATCTAATCAAATTATCAATGTTTTATGATGATCTATAAATGTACCTCTCATAAAATATAATCTCTATAAATAACAATTCGAAAATTATTTAAAAAAATGAATGTTATATCAATAAATATTCATAAATTATGAATTTAAATACAATGGTGGCGTTGTAGAGAAACTATGTTAAGTTTTGATTCAAATTAATTAAAGATAATTTTGAGATAAAATTAATTGATATTCGTTTAATGTATCAAAAATATGGTTAAATTATTTAACTAAAAAGTAATATTAGTAACATTAAAAATGCAATTAAACTGTTCGTCACATAATTAACAAAAAACTAATAATAACATATTTGGAACCAAAATAATTTAAAAAATGCATCACAGATTGTAATACATGAAGAATAAGAGATAAAAAACATTATCTAAAATAAAATAAATCAATTTTCTTCGGTTAATTAGTTTTGAGAAATATAAATGACCAAAACGGCGATAACTGTAACTTACACTTGGAAGGGGGAGTTCCTGTTTTTCCTGGCATACTGCTTCTTTCTAGCCTAAATTAAACTAGTTATTCTTTTATTGACTAACAGTAGCAAGCAAGTGTTACAGCGTATTCAGATCCAAAAACCTCACTTGTGGTGTTGAATAATGTGGAGTTATAGCGGGTGTCTCCTCAACAAATGCGTTAACGTTATAAAAGTGAATAATAGTTATTAACTGCCTGCCAATATATATAAAATATGACACAACACAGCTAGAAGACGTTCGTTCTGTATAAAAATTTGATCACGAATTCGTTACATATTAGTCCTCTAGTTAGCCAGGGTGACTGTACTCTATTACTGGAACCAATCGGCTGTCTGTCTATCTATACGTCTTATACTTCTCTGCTCAAAGAATTTACAATTTGGGGTAAACTAAAACATTCTAAAGTAGTTGACACTTTTTCTTCTCTAAATTAACATTTTGGATCTGTTAGCAGCGGTGGCAGGTAAATTAGACAGTTTAATGCGGAAGTTCGGTGACTAGACCCGTGTAAGACACACATCCTGAGGTCACATGCGACAGAAACTCACTACTAGTTCGAGTAAAATATTAAATCAGATAAATGTACATTTTTAGTATAAAGAAAATTCTTTATTAAACTCACCTGAGCAACTCATTGTTGTTAAAAGAATGTAATTTATTCAAAATTAGCGTGACTGCCCCTTGCAACGAAAGAGAAAACTATATAGTCGTCTTCAATATAAGAAAGACTTTATTTGATGAGTAATAAATATATCAGAAAAGATTTCAATATTGATCTGTCCCATTTGATTGGGTCTCCAATGTATTATCAGTTTGACGTCACAGTTCTTTCTTGTTCCAATTTTACACAAAAGCAAATTGATCGAGTCCTCTACATTTTGTATATTCAGGAATTTGTAAAAATTAAGAAATGATTGAAGATCAAGAATACAAGCTATGAAAAATGTTTTCAAATTTGTGAGCGGAATATTCCGTAGAAAAGTTTATTTAATAAATCCAGAATTATTCGATAATTTTTGCATTATTAATATTATAACTCCTAGAATATAAAAATCTATAATTCCAAGTTTTCATTGCAAAAAATACCATTTATTTTATTTACTTTACATGAATAAACATCAAAATATTTCTGTTAGAGTTTTGAGGGTCTCAAACTAACTTTATTTATATCCCACTCATTTAAATTAAGAGTAACATGAAATGTTGTAATAATTTGTGAGCTATAAGGAATGATATTCTGCAACAGATATTAACTTTAGACAATAAGAATAATCCGGAATCTATTATATATTTGTGTTTTAAAATAATTTTAGGAATTTATTAAAATAAGTTTTCTCATAAAAAAGCAGCTTTCAATATATATTATAATAATTTATTATATTCCCGTTAGCCTATATTAGACGAATGTGTGAATTTTAAAGACAAAGAAAGGAATTTTTAAATTATAATAAGATCACAAGGTTTAAAACTCAGAATATAATATAGATAATGAACATAATAAATATTTTTTATAAAATAGAAAGAATTAATTAAAATTTTAATTGATATTCTAAAAATTTTGAACGAAACGTTTCGATGGAACAACCTTCATCATTTATGGTTGAAGCGCATACTAATTTTTACAATATTAAGTAATGATTTTTATAAGTACCAATTAAAATTTTATTTAATGGAAAATGCAATTGTAATTTGATAATAATGTGTAAATTATTTTTAAAAAGAAATTTGATAAACTTCATAAATTAATTTATACTATTGGAAGATTATAAGGGACCGATATTACTCAATTGGCAGGAAATAAGAGGTTACAGATTTATTAATAACCTTCATTCTATTATGTTCGAATTTGACACAATGATTTTATAAGATTCTATTGAAAAAAATAAGTCATATTGACGCAAATGTGAATTTACAATATTTCAATTTGTTGCATAAGTGCAAGTTTTCAAAATGCATGTCATATATGAAGGAAGTACCCTATTTTTTTACTACACTTGAGATTTTTGTATGCCTAAAGTAGATATATAGCACGAACCCACAGTCCCTCCCTAAACCTTGCACGACAACTAGCAGTTAATTTCAGTTGAATATGCACTCAATAAAGCGCTGGTTTATCCATTTATCGCCGACCGTTTATAAACGATACAGTACCTATACTGTAAATATCCGGTACTTCATTCGAAAAATACAGCACTGCTCACCTTGTGTTACAAAAAACGGTTTTTTCTTCAATGTGGAATTCTTTGCAGAAAATTGATATGATTTTGTAATTGAAGTAATTATGAGAAGTTTAAAAGAAATAAAGTTTTAAGTTGTAAAAATGGTATCCAATATAGTAATACTTTTTTGTTTTGATTTTATAAAATAGCTTTTTGAAATAGTTTTATCTCAGTTTACCCAAATTCTAGAATTGTGGCATGAATATATTTTCAAAACTTAAGCACACGAGAGGAATAAATCATGTTTAGTCGGTCCTGTATATATATTTTTTTTAAATTATTGCATTAATTAAGCCGAATTTAATAAAACAGGTCAAATAAAAGTTATATACTTCAAAAATCTTAAAGAAAATTCATAAATAATTATTACAATGGATCTAACAGTTAAAATTGTGTTAATCAATAAATTTACTTCATTTTTAAAAAGTTTAATAAAATCTAGTTTTACACTTTTAAACATATATTTACAGTAAAAACAGAACAGATTTTGGGATGCAATTAATGACGTCATAAGAGCTGGATAAATTATTTTGATTTTCAAATCAGCCCCAATTTGTAAATTCATCTTATTCGTTAAAATATACATTATATTTCTCTCTTAATAGTATTTTATATCCCTCACAATATAAGTCCGAAATTATTATTTTTTTATTATTTAAAAAATGTTTCCAACTGTATATTTAAATAATCAAGTGTGTATTTCAACATTGACTGCCGGTGACTAAGACAATAACCTAAATAACACGCAAAATCGAAGAACAAGCAACACAACTGAACGAATATTTCCTGTCAATGAGTCAACTAGTACCCATATATACGAACATTTGTATTGTAATACAATCATCTACAAATGCATGGCTTAGACATAATTATTGAATTTAGACAGAAAAACTGAACAGTAGACGTTTAAACTTTGATAAAATATAATTTAGTTATAATTTGTATAATAGTTTATGTTTTATTAGATATTTATATATCGATCAGGAAAGCTATAAGAAGCTACAAACAGCTGTTTCGAATTTAGCTTTGTTGTTGAAACATGAAACTAATTCTTTTGTTTGTTGAGAAAGCTTTCTACTGAATCTAGGCACTGGTGTTATTGAAGAAATTTATTTCATTGTATAATAAAAGATCTTCCTTTGGCCACCATTAGGCGATATTTGTGTAATAACTGTAATATATAAGTTAGTTAAAGAGATTCAATTAAGACTGTAAATAAATGAATGTTGAAAGCCTAAAATGAGAAAAAATTACTCAACCAAACAAAAGTTAAAGAAGAAAATACGAGCTATTGTTAAAGAAATTATATGAAAATTTATAACTCAGATTCCAATTCTTTGAAGTTATTCAGAAAATGTTATCTGCAAAAATAATTCGTATAAACTGAACGTATATTTCACCAAATCAATCAAATAAATCCTTATAATAAGTTATGTAGAAATAGGAAAGAAGATTCTCATTATGGGTGTGTGTCAATGGGAGATAAGTAATTTAATGATTTACGTTTATCTTCAACAGTTTATTGATTATTGACTCAATTTCAATGGATTATAAATATTCTACTTAATACCTATTATGTCTAAAGTTTTACAGTAATATTGATAATATTTTAATCATGTTTGGGATCCCATTCCCTTGTGTCTAATAGCGCATAGCTTTGATCCTTTATTTATGACAATTGAAACCTCCAAAAGATTTGTGAATGATTGTCAGACTGTACCATTTATTATAGTTTTGTTAAGAATTTTCGCTCCGCGTTTATTGGTTTTGTATCTTATTGATTGTTTCTTCTTTAATAGTAAGTACAAATGATTTAATTTTTGTAACAAAATTAAACCTAATCGTAAAGATTTCTCTTACAGTTAATTCCAAGGTCAATAATTCCAAAAGCGCTCAACATAATTAACAATGAGATGATATTTTAACATAATAATATACTGGAGTTTTAGTAATATAGAATATAAAGAATTATATTCTTTTTAACAGGTTTTGAGATCTAAATTATTTTAAAGTATATTTAAAAGAATATGAATGAATAAATTCATCTATATAAAATAATTATTTACATTCAATATTATTCACAGTTTTTATTTCAAAGTTTAATTCTTATTCAACAAATCACAAATTTGTTGAACAAAATCTTGCAATAAATCAATTAATTTACGGAATATAATTGTGTTTATGTTATATATGATTACTGTCTTAAACTATCCTGATGAATGTGGAGGTCAGAGTTCCGTGCCAACAACGATATTGATCATTTTATTGGAAAAAACGTTTACAGTATATGCAGGAAAACACAAAAATTGTAGAGTGGGCAAAACTTCAAGTATTACTTTTGTAATCCAAGTAAATTATAATTATCGATCCATACATCTTTAAATAATAACTTTAGTAGTACTTTACAAAAACAAAATATAAAATATGGCAATGTTTGTGATTTATGTTTATACTAGAAACACAAATTTAATAAAATAATAAAGCTTATAAAATTAGCTTTGTACCCTAATTAGCTTTGTGGTTTTGTTTATCCTGGGTGTGGCCAACATTATTAAACAAATTGTGAATGATATACTTCCTAAGATAATGCTTTTGCAAAGAAATTATCAGTGAATCAATCAGCTGTTTGAAGTAAAATTCATTTAAAATTTATTTAATTTAATATTGTTAACAATGAATAAATTAAACAATTTGTTATTAAATGCGCATGATGATCATGTCATACACAGAAATCCATAATTCAAAACTAATGTGCTATTGAATTAGTCCCCATGAAAAATTTAGTTATCGTCATAGATAATGTTAAATTGTGTTACTTCACTTGTTAAGTCAGATCTAAAGTTTCCTATATACATATATATATATATTTAAGCTTCACAATTCGGTTGTATTTAAAAACATCAAAAAAATTCTCTTATGCATAATAACAATTTTCAACCCCATTCTAGCGTGATCGTTTTCAAGAAAGTGAGAAACAAACTATTTCATGACAAACATATTTATTAAATCAGCATACTAATGATATTTTGTAATGATTTTATTTCATTAAATAATTTGCTAATATTGTAAAAACAACACAATATTGTTTAGTATTAAATATCCCTTTTTTAGTTAATATATGAAAATAGCTTGATTTGTTTTATAATAGGATAAATACAATATTTTTTTATATTACTCGTTCATAAATGAGTAATATGTATAAAAGTATTTTAATAATCTGAATATGTGAGCAATTTCAAGACAATTTAATAATAATATTTCATATTCATTCAATACAAAAGTTAAAAATGTTCAATAAAGAAATATTTCCTAACGAGCGAAAACAAAGCGAATACTAAAAAATCACGAAATAAAAGGAAATACAAATTATTAGGAAGTTCACTTGCGTAAATTTTTATAATTTCTTAAATAAATTCTATTATAATATGCTAGTTTGAAGAATAGGGGTGCTATTTTTATATAAATCAAAAAACATATTTAAACGAAAATAAATCTTAACTTGCACTATAGTAGATTCAAAATTCAATCTACGTGTTCAATCTAAAATTCAATCTTAGCAACCAAGGCAGTTAAGAAAGAATTTGTGCAAATAATACAAGGAAAACTAATAGTGTATGATTTGGACAAAAATAAGTTTGCGTTGTTTTTCATTTTGAGAATGGTTGGATGGAATGTTGAGCTTTGAGAGGTCCACTTTTCGAAATGGAGTCGTCTTCGTGTGATGATAGACTGCAAAGCGAATCAATAAAGACATGTTAGACTTTTAAATATTGTATTCAACATTTATAAGCTATTATTTGATGAAATCATTATTTTTAAATATTCTAAAATTATATTCATTTTTGTTATTTTTCAAACGAAAATGGGTAATATCTGTGTTTATAGATGATATATATTTATATTCAGAAACAATAATTTCCGTTTTCATAATACATCTGATATATTAATGTAATTTGAAATCATGTTAATCAGAATAATTAAAGAAAGTTAAAAGTTAAACGTCAAAAGATTTAAAAATTCCAAAATTTAAGTCGACAATGTCATTAAATCAATTTTAGAGATGAGTTAATAGAAAACAAATTAGTTTACAATTTTTTTCATAAATGATGTAAAAATGGTATTAATAATTTTATTAATTCATAATATTACAATAAATAATATTAATGTAAATATTAATAGGATTAATATTCTTAATTATATAAAAGTTAATAAACATTTAAACTTATTCCATTTAGAACTAGCTATATATTAGCTACTTTCAAAATAAGAGTAGTAGATTAAATGAAATTTAAAAAAGAAACGTATTATGCCACTGAATTTAATATTATAAATTTGAAAGGATTTGAAAGAATTCCATTTAAATATTATAATATACACTATATTTTATAAATGGAAATACATCTACCGAGATTTTAAATGTCCATTAATAGAAGCATCGGGGGATACAGATGAGAATTCCCTCAGCGCTCCTGATTTCCAACTCCCTCTTACAAACACCGGAGATTTCTCGGCAGCTGGAGCCTCTGAAGCAACACTTCCTTCTTCGCTTGTATATCGTTTAACGCCCAACCTACGCGTGTTGCCATAGCGACTGGGATTATTTACAGTATGATCAGTAGACATATCGGAGAGTCGCTTGGTGCTTTGGCTCAAAGAAGAGGATGGCGAAGAATCGGCATTATTCGAATTTTCTGGATTACCTCCAGACCAGCGTTTATATGAGGAGTCCCGGCTAGAAGTCGGCTGGGAACCCGTCAGAGTATTGAAGGAAAACATAGTGGCACTCTTGAGAACGGGTTTCTCCACGGATTGACTCGTGCTCAGCGGGGATCTGTTGTACGATCTGAACAGTGGTCCATCGGTCGAGATGTCAGGAGAGTGATTCAAGTGTGGAGTGCTGGCGGTCAACTTGGATGACAGCTGTGGCGAGGCTTTGGGTGTTTCAGAAAAGACCTGATCATCAGGGATCGCTGTATCGAAGCTCATCCGTTCTCGTGAGAAGAAATTGAGACCCTCGGTGCTGCGCAATCGTCGGGAGGACGACCGTGATTTACGCGCGGCTGCTCGGCTGTTGAGGTCAGATATGGTCTGATTGTCGGACTGAAAGTTAACAAATAAAATGCTCTTTAGAAACAAACAGAAAGTGAAATCCTAAATTCTATATGCACACATAAAATTTTGTTTCGTAACAAAATGTGTTCTACTTTTAAAATGAAAGCCCGGGCACTACCTCCAAACCGAGCACTATCATGGCATCTTCTTCCTCCTACAGTTATTACTTCACCTTATTCAACATGTCCACAAGAGAGATTTCATCTAGATGTTGTTCCCCAGAGACTCTCAGGCTCCCCACTGGACTCGTCTCTGCCGTACTCCCGTCCATCTCCACTCCACTATCGCGCTCACGAGGTCTGGTCTTGCCACCGCCACCGCTTCCTGTGTCATCCTTCCCAAGCGAGGCAGAGGATCCTCTCCTCCGTTGGGCGGACCCCATTCTGTCCGAGCGGGTGGTTCCAGTACGGCCAAAGCCAGATCGAACTTGAGAAACGAGGTCGTCAAGGAGGCAGGAATCGATGGACGACTCGTCTGTGGTTGTGCGCAGAGTTTCTGAGAAACAAGAGACATTTATTAATTATTAAGGAAACTATAGATTGGTTAAATACAAATATTGCTATGATTTTATGATTTTCATCGGATATGAAATTGATTGGCAAGAATATTTCAGAACTATAGACATTGAACACGATTATTTATCATGCAGATAACGAAATATTCGAAATGAAAGATTGAAGATTTTTATGAGTAGTTCGACATCGATTTCATCAAAAAACACCTGCATTGCTTGTGAAGTCGGCTGGTTTATGTTGTTATTTCTGAAAGGGTGTTATCACAAGAAGTCGTATCTGCGGATAGCCTTTTCCTTAGGCGTGCAGTGCTGTATTTGTCAAGATGGATGTTACAACACGATTTTTATGGAATTCAGCTATCAAAAATAGAACTTTAGGGGGGTTCCATGGTTTGAGGTGTAAATCTGTTTTCATGAATCTTTGTACAGTTGTACGCAATATATTCTGAATGGAAAAATAGAAATATAGCGGTACAAATATAGAAAATTTGGTGTAGAAAAATACAATGGAATACGTAATTATTTCTGGGCCACAGTGTATACTGTAAGTTTTGTATTTATAGTGTAATGTCTATGTTTAGATCTATATTTTAAAATGTTTAATATTTTTGTTTCTTAGATTTGTCATAATTGCCTAATTTGATTCTCCAATATTTAAAATATCTGTGTTTCAATATAAAACTTTATTGTTTAATTATGAACTTCGAAACCGAAAAATTCATTACGATGTGTGATGTTTCATTTTACAACTCGTTTTGGGAATAATAATATCACTCAGAATCAAAAGAGCACTTTAAATTATTGTGGTTAAGTTTTTTTAGTTTTCTGTTTACATTAAAGAATCAATATCGTTTTCTTGTGGGAGTGATCCGGAAGAAATGGAACAAGTAAATACAATGCACCTCTTACCTCACTATAAATCAACAAAACTTGAAATAATTCTTGAACACTAGCCCACAACTCTAAATCAATATTCAATCTATTCTTTATTCAAATCAATATCGGCACATGTGCCAAGTCACTGTAAAGTCATACTCGGTATATTTAATTGCCAAAATGTGAGTAAAGAATAAATATGGTGTGGAGTCAGAAATGTATTCAATGACTTGTTGAAATTGTGATCCTAAATGACTTTTGTGCGATCCTCAATGTTCCTTTTGCTATCGAGGATGACTCATGTTTAGCATTTCGTAACAGGTTCAAAAGATCAATAAAATGAGTGCAAATTATCGTGCTTGTGTGTGTGCAAGGTAATTTATATCAAATATAGGAGAATCTTTATAAATTTATGTTTAAATATGACGTAACGTTGGTTTCTATAGTTTAATTGTACATATTTAAGTTTAAAATGAAGTAAATAAATGCAATAATTATGTTTAATATTATATTATAAATACCGTAGGGAATGGCTACATCTATACAGGGTGGCGCAGAAGTTGTTATCCCCAGTATGAAATAATTAATAAGCGTCACCTCGCACATTTTTATTATTG
>JAUZNC010057838.1:0-12197 GCA_034780395.1 Vannuccia rotundouncinata | reverse complement strand
AGTTAGTGATACTCGAAAAGATAGTATTGGTCTCATTGATGAAGCCATTACAGATGATCCAAATTGTACTGTGACAGGCCAACACATGTAAAATAATATACCAACTCGGTCATAAATTAATTATTAGCGCCCTCGAATTTCCTAATTTTCACAGTTTTTTGTATCTTCCATACGGTATGATTTTATAAATTTGTTTCTTTTAAAAATAGGTAACAACTTAATTGATATCGCCGCAAAGCGCAATTGTTAATTATTAATTATTCCGCCGAAATATATACCTCATATTTGTATAAATTAAATAAATGTCAAATATAATATAGAAATTGTATAATGGGAGGTTTATGGTCTTATTACCCCTAGCTGTTACTCTATGGTCAAGATAATTTAGCTTAGAATTTTTGAATTTATATGAAAAATTTAAAAGAAATAAAACAATCGGCCTGCTATAATTTTGTGAATTTAAAACAATAAATTTTTGTAATTATCCGTTTAGTAGATATTTCTTTTGTCTGTTGTCGATTCTAACTAATTATATATTTGAAAAGATATTGAGTTATTGTTAGGTATATAGATAGAGAGGTTTTGTTAATATTCAACAATTTTATTATCTATAATGTCTAAAAATGTCTCAAAATACAAAGACTTAAACATATAAACATATGCGTATATGCGTAGAAGGCGGGGGCATGAAAGAATGTTTCCTACCCCCCCCCCTCCCCCCCCCCCCAACGAATTTGGTTAAGTGTAAATATCTGGAAACCTCAAAATACAGTAGAAACAGTATACTATAATAATTTTAAAGACTATATGCAGCCAGCAATTAGTATTATACTTCATAATATAAATAGGTAGGAAGGAGTTAGATTTATAGGTAGCAGTTCTGATTTATTGTGCAATGAGTGACATAAATTACAATAATGTCATATGACGACTATGGAAGACGCACTGGAGGAAGTCTCACCCTGTAGCTAGAACGTTTCGACAATATTTTCGACTTGCATTTGTCCCATTTTAATTAGTAATTGGTTCTCAAGTTTTCTTTAACATAAGCAGACGACACTCCAAAGTCAGAGTCGGCATTTCATCTATATTATATTCAAGTTGTCCATGCCTCTGCTGACCGCTAATCCCCTCCAACTCTAACAAGAAAACGTTGCGCCCAAAAACGATATGAAGATGGTTCTGCAGACAAGCAAATCATCACAAGCTATTGATGCTATATCAAAGACGAAACATAGCGTCGTTCTCCAATCTGCCGATGGGGATGGTACTGATATCATTGATGTTCCAAGAGATATATCACAGACATGTACAAAAAGGTCAAAGAAGAAGAATTATCTAGAGAGCTAAGAATGCTGAAGTCACTTATAATTCGCGAAGTGATCAAAAAAGAAAGAACAATTTAAATATTTATATCGCATTACAAAAATCATTACACTATACAGTCGACATTCTACCAATATCTGAACTGTCTCTGGTTAGCATTTTTATTTTACTATCCCTATTACAACATCTCTGGAACGTATAACATACCATTTCTATGGATTAAATAGACTTAAATTTGTTATACAGGGTGTTCCAAAATTATGTATACACTCTTAATAAATGCTTATCTCTTTATTGGATGCATATAACAGCGATTTCTGTTGATATCTCCAGTGAGTAGATGTCTATAGATATTGACAGTCACAGAAGTTCATCGATATCAAAATTTCAAATATCATAATTTTGGTAGCACGCCATTAACATAGAACAAGCGATACGACTTACCTTTGATCAAAGAAAGCAGATACTGAAATGGTATTTCAAACACGAATCAATCATTGAGGTAAGAAGAAAATGGAGTGAGACATAAGAATTTTGAATGAAAAGGGCATCCATCCTTATCGTCCATTGTTGTTACATTGTTTGAATGAAGACGATTTTGACCGACGTTTGGAATTTGCACAGTGGTTTATTAACAGTACCCAAGATGATGTGAGCTTTTGTGATCGAATTATTTGGTCAGACGAAGCTGTGTTCAAAATGAATGGTAGACTTAATCGTCATAACTGTGTATTTTGGAGTGAAGAAAATCCCTACGAGATTTTGCAGAAAGAACTCAATGTTCCTGGTTTTTGCGTATGGGCAGGACTATCATCAAATGGTTTGATTGGGCCTTTCTTCCTCGATGGAAATCTGAATGGTGAAAAATATCTCCAAATTCTACGGAACAACGTCGTTCCTGCAATTCAGACGCTTTATCCCAATGATAACATTTTCTTTCAACAAGATGGTGCACCTCCGCACTACGCTGTTTCTGTGCATGAATATCTCGATGAAACATTTTCTGAATCCTAGTTGGGTCGTCGAGGACTTATTGAATATCCCCCCAGAAGTCCTGACCTTACACCTATGGACTTTTTCTTCTGAGGCTATCTGAAGTATCAAGTGTTTCAACTTCCACGGCCCAGGAACGCTACAAGAACTGTGAAGAAGAATCGAAACACTCAGTGCTGCTATTCCTGGGGAGTTGTATCAGAAAGTCTGCCAATCTGTGTTCAGTAAGTGTCAAGATTTAATATCTGTGAATGGACATCATTTCGAACATTTAAGAAAGTAAATGAATAACTTGTTATTGTATATGTTAACCATCTTCTTAATACTTATGCATTTTTTGTAAATACACTAATTTCTTTATCTGTGGCGACCGAAAAAAGTTGGTCAAACTGTGTCCGAAGTTGATGTAAATTGGTGTCAACATTTCCAGCCGCACATGATCATTTTTGATGACCTATATAATCAAAGTGAAATTAAAAAAAATCTATATCATCTAGATAGTTTATATTTTGGATCATCTTTTAGCAAAGTAGTATGTTGAACGTAACAATATTGAATAATATTTTCAAAAGTATGATGTACAGCATAAGTATAGTATAGAGTTTATAGTACACAACTCTGAGAAATAGAAAAGAAAATTTATAAATAGTTTTTACATAAATAGCCACAATGGTTCTTACAAACTCCTCTGTTACACCGAATGTATTGGAGAGTGGTGAGTTTCCGTTTCTGACACAAGTGACATCGTTGTCTTTCCTGAAGTCCTGCAAGAAAGGGAGCACTAGGTGCGATGTCGGCTGCTGGAATAAAACCGCTTAGTTTGATAATATCTTTTACTGATAGTGCGACTTGTGGTATAATAAATCTTCGACGAACATGAGGTGCAATAGAGGCAGCTTGTCCACAGGATATATGAATTCATACAAGCAATATCGAGGATGTTCCAGAAAAGTTTATTGGGCCACCTGTTGGTCTTCCTGTTCGATGTATATGTCTTGACACACTGATCAAGTGTATCAACAGCGTCCTTTGTTTTGTTGTAAAAGATAATCATGTCGGGCTTTTGGTCAGGTCTATCTGTAATTGCAGCATCATGGTGCATAGTAGATAATATATTGACCACCTTATTTCGCTTTGGAACATAAGATGAAATTGTTTTATTGTTGTGAAATCCAAAGATAGTGCTGTGGGGGGCGATTTCAGCATCTGGGGGGGCGGCTCAGGTTTGTTCTGGCGGAGTGTCCTGCATAGGGTTAGATTTTGTCTCAGTAGTCAGTCTGCCTATGGTAAACTTGTAAAAAAGTTGTCAGTAATGGTGTTACGAGCACTGTTTCGAATTGGATGCACAAGGTCTTTCACCACCCGCTGACCCTGATTTACCTCACAAGCTTCCCCTTTATGCTGTCTGAAGACATTATTCCGGTTTGGTTGCCGAGGTGCAGGAGGCTGCTGCTCTTATTGAATAAGGCCATTGCGAGATGTGAGGAGAGGTGGATTATCATCTCCATTATCAGACTCCTCGGAAGATTCGCTTGAAGTTTCTCTTTCAAGATGATCAGAATCGGAAGCTTTGTCTATTGATGAATCAGAGTCTGAATTGTCAATTATACGTCTAGCAGCCATGACTGAATATTTACGACTACTTATCTCAATAAATATGAATAACTATTATCTCTCACTCACTACATAACCACGTTGTATTGAATTGTTTGCACCAATATTCCTGCACCCAAAGTATAATGCAGATTACTTTAGTTAGGTGGCATGTCTTATTCATGATTAAAATAAAGGTGATCAAAAATGATTATGTGCGCCATCAATGATTGTTGTACATGTGCGCCGCACAAGGGTTAGATAATTGTCACTTTATTAAGTGTATACATAATATTTGGGACACTGCCATAATGCGCGATACTCACTGCGCGATGATCTTAAATTAGTTGTCATTGTTATAAGAAGTTTGTGGCATTGAACGACCATAAATTCGCCTTTTTAGACTGTTTTAGTGTTGAATTTGTCAGGTTTCATAATATAAATTTATCTATACATGTAGTTATGCAGTGCTTTACATACATATTGATGGTACTTTTTTACCTGCAATTCGTGTTGGTATATTATTGGTTTCTTTTTGTATATATGCTTATTCTAATTAATAATAAGGGTCTATTTCTTCTGTATTTTTAATATATTAGTAAATCAAATTTATTAAAAAATAAACCTAGGTATATAATGGGGTAACATTTTCAAAACAGCCCCATACTTAAAATTGTCGATCTGATTAATTAAAAAAATTCTATTGTGGGGTTTATATTTTACCTAATTATTTTTTCTATATTTTAACCCACTGATATTGAAATCTTGAATAGTAATTTTTAAATATTAAATTTCAAAATCAAGATGTAGCCAAAAATTACAAATTTGTCACTATTAAAGAAAAATACTAAAATGTGAAACATATATAATTCCAATCAATTATTTATAAAATATCATTAAAAATCATTTTTATATTATATGAACTTTAAATTGTCATGTTCTGATAGCAATTAGCAATTATTTTAACGTTCCGATAAGTATAATTACAATGCTTCATCACCCAAAATTCCTTAATTGTAAAATAATGCCAATTTTATCAACTAGAGTAGCACTAATTACCACAACTTGACTAACCGAATTCAATTTAATGTTTCAACTTCATATTTATTCTTTGTTAAAGTTAAAAATTTACCTTTTTTGTAAACTCTAATATGCTTAAAGATTTATAAATATCTACTAGACTGGAAATTAATTTTTTTCCATTTTATGACTGTTGACATTGTGCTGAATAAACCGTTTCAAATAATGTTTGCCTCATGTTTAATAATCGAATTTAAATATAGTTTATAAATTTCAAAACTAACTAGTTGTGCTAAAATTTTCTTTAGTCATAATTAGCCCAAGGCGCGTTATCTAAACAAAAAATATTCATTTGTTACTTTTATTAAAAGATAACTATGGAGTTTGGTAGTCTTCCAATATCTTTTTTACGATTAGACTCCCAGAGCCTGGTTTTACGGTGAAGTTGGTAAAATAAATTTGAAATGAAAATAATGGATGAAATACAATAGTCAAATTTCAAAAGGATTTATTAAAATATACCTGGTGAAATATTGCAGAATGAAATCAGGAAAACGACAACTTGTGCTCTTAATGTGCACCGAGTTTTATTAGTGGGTTTTGCGGCAACTGTTTCGAATAATTTTAGTTATTTTGTATAGTGTGTTTTTCTGAATTATTCTAAGGATTGATTTATTGTTATTATTATTGAAGTTAATCGATATTCAAGGTATTTTTGTCTATACATCAATAATTGAAAACGGTGGATCACAACATATACAAGGTTGAATCCCAATTGTGTATAATATAACTGCAGTTCGGTTAAGATTTATCTTCAGTATTAAATAATACTGTAATAAATTTCATTGAGCTATGAAAACCTCCAAAGTATTGCGAAATTTTGAAATCAATATTTAATTCATGATTTCAGCTAAACTTATTATATAATATAATAATATAAGGTCCTAGCAGAGCGACGGGGAGTTGTTTCGGAAACACGTTCATTAACTGTACCATTGCCAACGTTGCAATTTCATCGGAACACCCCAATGTTTGGGATATTGTTCATATGTTATATATTTTTTAAAACGTTATTGTTATATTGTAAATTTGTAAACTTTTTCCCTCAGAATAAAGATATTTGAGAATTTGTGTTTAACAAAATACATATGCGGGAAATAAAAAGTTTTTATCTCCCGAAATTTTTTGAATTGAATTTGAAAGATTTGCGGGTGATTATTTTCCTAGGGACATACAAAATAAAAATAATCAACAATTAAAAACAAAAGATAAAACAATAAATTAAATTGACATTCTGTTTAAACCATTCCTAAAATGGCGAATTTATATAAACGACAAAGAATAGAAAATTATTTTGTAAAGAAGGAAGTAGCTATATTGATTTTAATTTCCATAAGTTTGCAATTATTCAAAGTGTATAATATATGCATGTTTAATTAGATAATAAATTTTCATCCACTTTTAATTATCTATTAAATTCAAAATTTATCTATATTTGAAACAAAAGTTATAAATTTATGTATTCAATTATGAATTAATAGAAACGTTTGAAAATAAAAAGGAAAATAACAGGAAAATAAAAAGAATTTGGTAATATTAAAAGAGCGGGCCCTAATAGTTAGTCATAATTCCTTCTGAACAGTTCAGACGCACAATGATCCATATTTTGATTGCATAAAATTAAAGTTCTATAAGATATAACAATGAAGTTTTGCTTTAATAAAAAACGCAGACACAAACTTCACCACAGAACAGCTTCTCTCTTTTTGTTTAACTCATTAGATGGTATATTGATTTTTTTCAATATCGATTTGCTCACGCTTGATTGACCACTGATCTACATATAATTACCTAGCATTAATAATAGCGATAACGTTGCACATAGTTACCAGATTTTTACTAATCAAAATATGACTTCATTATCTAAAAAAAGTAAGTGATAATTTAATATGTATGAAATTATTATTTTTTTATTATGATAATATAGATAATTTGGATGTGTGACTTAATTTACAAAGTAATTTTAATATTTACTTTACCTTAAACAATCCATAGTTACTCTAAAAATTAATATTATAATATAATTAAATATGAAATTAATTGTATAAATTTAAAAAGTTGTTGATTATAAACATTTTTATTAAAAAATAAAGCTCTTTAGCTCTTTTATTAAGATTAATTAACATAATTTTAATGGAAAAGTTTTCATTTTTATAAATTATAATTTATGAGGATTATGACAATCATTACATTTTCTCTAAAACAAAATAATTCTGAATAGTGTGTGCGATTATAATATATATAGTCACGAATAATGGATATTTGTTTTCGTTAAACCAATTTATATTACCTAAAGTCGATACTTAATTGGTTAAGCATGGTCTTATGTTTCAAAATTATCATTAAAATGTGAGATTTTTGAACAAATACATTAATTTTAATTGAATAATTTATTGAATACCTACCCATCGTGTGAGGTTAATAAACTATTAATAAATAGGCAATATAATGTTTTGTTGTCTAATTTAATATAGGATAAAAATATTTATACATATATATCATAAAAAGGGACAAACTTTTTGATAGCACCTACATTGTCCCCTTGGTATTCTATTCGCAATCGCAATCTACACATCTAAAAAGAATTATGAAAATGATATTCTGTATTAAGTGACATCGTTCAAATTTATGAAAAAAATCGGACTTTCATATTTTATTTTTAAGAGATTTAGATTTTGTTATCTGTTAATAAATTATATCTAACGACACCAAACCCATTTTTTATTAAGACTCCCTTCCTTTGAAATCGATAACTTTGTATTTTATGATATAATTATATTTACATATTGTATGTAATGGATTTATTTATATACTACTATAAATTATAATTGAATAACTTATTAAAATAAATATAATTTTTTATTATATATGTTACACAGGCACCTACCATAAAACCGTGGAATATTTTAATAGCTCTAAATAAATATGTAAATTGTGTTTTTTCAAAATGACAACACAAAATATATACATACTATGCCTGTGAAGTGTAATTTTCCATCTTTAATTACAGGTAAACTATTTGGTTTATTTAAAGATTAAACATTTTATTTTGAGCTTTTTACAACTTGTAATATGCAGGTCTCCTTTCAATTTAGTTTTTTTAAATTTTAATTGGGTACATATTTTAAATACAGATAGCATTATAAAAGATGTCAAAATTCTTCGCGAAACAATGGTCGATCTACGAAATATTAATACAAAAGCGAAGGAAGGCAAAAGGAATTCTGTCGCCGAAAGTTTCACAGAAATGGGAACAAAAATTAAAAAAGTAATCGGTCTAGCGAACAAAATTGAGGCAGCTTTAGACATAGGATGTAAAGGTTAGTGTGTCTGATATATAAATCTCATGGAAGATTATATATTGAAATCTTATGATTATGTTTTTTAGAAATATTTACTCAAACTCAGGACAATAATTTGTATCCTTCGCCAACTTCAAGTAAGATTTTGATGATGTACTAATTATGACCGTCCGGATATGGACAGCTCAAATCGTTTTTCGTTTATCCAAACAAAGTTTAAAAAAATAGTTGTTCTGTGAAGTGGTGTCCTCCGAATGTATGTCAATTATATTCGGATTTCTCCTTCCTGTAATTGTATTTGTTATTAGTCAAAATTGTCGTAATGCAATCATCTCATATATATGCGAAAAGATTTCAAATAATTAAAACTTTACTTAGCTCTTTTAAAAATATATTTGACTTCAGCTAATTATAAATTTTTTCACAATTAACAGTTTTTTAATCAGTAACTTACTTTGCTGTTAATATTTCATCTTGATATCATAAAAATATATCGATATAAACGTCATGATTAAAATAAATAGTAAAATGGCATAATTGATTGCCAAATTAGTTATACGAAATAATAATAGCGATTCCATATATATCTTAAGTTCTTCAATAGCTATGTACTCAAATGGTTGAATATGTTTGTCTGTATAGAAATGATTGAACGCATTGGTAAGCCAGATAGTCTAGAAAACGTCGGTGTCGTGGAGGTATGTTCTGGGAGAGGACTTTGGAGTTGGCCTCTTATCAACCGAGGCGAGGACTGGATCAGCTGGGCTACGGACAACTTTGTGGAAAACCTCTTCAGTCCACCCTTTTTACTCTCAGCGGCCATCGGTGGATTTGAGATGAGAGCCGAGTTGATCAAGTTGTTTAACAAGAAGACAAAACCACCGGTCGAGATTGGTCTTAATATCCGATTGGAATCCAATCGCTATAATCTTGCCAGCATTGTTCTTCCTCTCAATATTCGAGTTACTGGGCGTCTCATCTGCGGTGAAACTGAAGAAGAATTAGCCTCTGAAATCAAAGATGCTACATGGAATCATGTCTCAAAAGAATCCATAGAAATATTTCGATTCGACCCTAAACTTTTATGTGTTACAAATGCCGCGATCGTAAAGCTGAAATTTGAACTACTTTAGAACTAAGATAACTTTCTATACTTGAATGGTTCAAGATAAATTTAACTGAACCTGATCCTTATATACAAAACTTAACATACGTTTAAATTCCAAAGCAATATTCTATTTAATATAAATTAAAATGTGTACAATTCAGTCTCAAAAAATTATAAAGAAATTTTTAACTACTATAAAATATTTTTCCGACATTATTTTAAAAATACATTATAGTTCGCATTATACTTAATTTAATTTGTGTATAATTGGGACAATTTTTGATTTCAGTTTACAGATAAATCGAAATAATAGATCTATTTGGTAATTGTAAATATTTTACTATCTATATACTTGGTTACATTTTAATACAAAATCATAAATTATGTATAGGAAAAAATAATTAGTTACTTAATTATACTTCTTCATTATACTTAGAAATTCTTCATTATTAAGAAATTAAATGCTTTATAAATTATTTTGTATGTATTGTAATTTTAAGTAAAACTAGAATAAATTAAAAACTTTAAACAATATTTCTAGAAATTGAAATTTTATATTATTTAGAGTGATTGAACAATAACATTTTTAAATTACGAAAATGCTTTTTATTAATTAATTATATAATACAATATGTTCTTTATATTTCTTATGTAACTTTTATATTTTCATCCTTGCATCCTTCATCGTACGAATTACATGTGTATCATATATGCTATAATATGTATAATAAATTATTTTTATGATGAAACAGTTTTATGGTTTAAATTTTGATGGATTAAAAAATTATATGGTTTATATTTTTTAAATTCTGAAAAGTATTATACCAAAATGGCAAAAAGGCGATACCTTGTAACATATAAATAATATCAGACTTCAGCTTGACAACCTACGTTTTTTTATTGTCACGACTAAATTTCTTGTAAAAGGGTGACCATACAAAGGTTTATATTTTAAATGGAAAATTCTGACTGACATTTAAATTGATAATTAATTAATAGAAATCAAATTGCTATAACATACTGAATATCTTGAAAAATAATATTCAATAATGAAAATTGTCCTTAGCTACAATTCAATTTGTTTTTACTTATTTACTTATTTAAATGTTTTATTTATTATTGTGAGAATAAAATAATTAATTAAACAATATCTAAAGGGTGCCTCTAATTAATACATATACCCGCAAAAATAGAAGAATGTGTGCAATATTAATAAAACAAGAATGTAATTTCAAAAAGTTTCATCGTATGTACATTACAAGTATTTACATACGCGGCCTGTTTATATAAGTTGTGACATAATCACGAAAATCAAGAGAACGTTATATCGAAATAGAAACTGCCACCCAACAGCACATTCGCGAGAATGGATTTGACTTCTTTGATAATGCTCAATGGTCGGGAAATTCTCGAATGTAAATCTACAGTTCTTTACCTGATCGGTTAGAAGATTTGATCCTAGCTCGTGGAGAACATTCCCTTTAAATACTAAGTAGCAACATTTAAGTGTGTATATGAATATGAATATGAATAAGCACATGCATATAATTTGCCTAGATGAAACTTTTTGAAAATTTATTGCACATATGCACATTCTTTTACTTCTACGGGTACCTTACCTATATCTATTTGCGTGACACCTTTCTATATATTTACATTTCAAAATATAAAATAGAAATTTTAAAAATTATTTTATACAATATTTCAAAACTGTTTAGAACACCGCTATCCAAACAAATTGTGTACATCTATTATATGTATATCCATCAGCATATCAGAATATAAATAATATTATTAACAAATTTGAAAAATTCATAAACTATTTTTATTTGCAGATATTTTGTCCAATAAAATTTTAATTCTTACTTTGTATAAATATAACAATATTTAAGATGTTTTAGATGAATTTATAGCGATCGTTTTTTCAATTTGTTTCTCTATTTCGTAAAATAAGGTAAGTTGAATTTTTACATTTTTAATGAAATACCATAGACGACATTACACTCTATAAGTACAACTATATATCTTAAATGTTTAGTCGACGTGTTAGACAAAAAACGGTAAAAAAAACTTTAAATTGATCAATAAAATTAAAGTAATATGCCTATAATTTTAAATTAACTAACCAAATTAAGGTTATTTGCTTAACACTGGCTAATAATTTGAAATGCATAAATTTTAGATTGCAGATCTAATTAAAGTATAGATATATAATGTATTTATATCTTTTTCATTAAATAAAAGAAAAAATTATATATTTATTAAATAATACAATTATAATCCAAGTTAAAATATTTTAACTTAAACATCCTCAATTGAATTTCAAATATTGTACTAAATTATTTGATAACGTAAATAAGTAAATTTTGGTGATTCATATTTTACTGCAAAATATATGTTTAAAAATGTTTATATATTGTTATTTATTTTATAAAAATACATAGAAAACAATTTCGATTTCACTTTAGTTTTGTTTATTTTTTAATTCTATAATACAATATAATAACTTTTCTTATACCCAATACAAAATATTTTACACAAACAGATAAATTATCCTGAATATTTAGACCAATGATTAATTTCTTTTGTAGAATTTTTCAAACATGAATTCAACAGATTCTCAATCCCTGGAAAAATACGTCGCATTTCACATTCGCAAATACCTCTGCATGTATGTATATCCCGTGATACTCTTAACTGGTTTGGTTTGTAATTCTATCTCAATAAGAGTTTTAATAAGACCTGAGATGAGAAAAAATTCCACTAGTATCTCATTTACTGTATTGGCTGTTGTT
>JAUZNC010057837.1:0-12200 GCA_034780395.1 Vannuccia rotundouncinata | reverse complement strand
CCGGTTATATCCACCCATTCCTCCTTAAGCCTTCTCGAGATAGGGGATAATGTGATGATATCGATTGGGAGTGTACTGGATAAGGAGAATTTTAACAAAATACTTAAACAAAAGACTTACAAGGATAAACATGATATTTTCCTGCTCAATATAAGTTTTTAATTGTAAAATAACATTTTTCATTGCAATATAGTAATATTCGTGGCACTCATTACGTTTAATTTTACAAATTTGACTTCACCGCCACAAATTTTAATTCCTGGAGAAATCAATAAGTATGCGATAATCCACCCGACTTAATTTTAACTTCAATTAAATGGACTTTATTGGATGAGAATTTAACTCGTAAAGGTGTTCAGAAATTTGACATGTAAATGTTGCAATCTTCGGAAAATTCCACTTGGATGGGATGTGTATCACAAAGTGGGAAATAATTTGTGATATAAATAAAAGATTATGTTTGTATTTTTTTAATTGAAGTAGATAATAGTACAATCGAATTATCCATATGTTATTTTGTGTTAATAGTCATTAAAATTATTAAAATCCTTAAACCCTTTCTTTACGAGTATGTAAAAGGAAATTAAGCCAGATTAGTTTCAAATTCGAAATTTAAATATGATTGGATAAAGCACTGCCTGTTATGCACATTACAATAGACTTTTCAAAACACTTTAGCGCAAAAAGTTTTTTATGGTCGTTCGTAATTGAATAAACATTTTTATAATACTATTACAATGGAAATACCTTTTTAATTACAAAGTACTGAAATGAAATAGTGCATATCTTACTCAATACATTTGATGTCGCCACCATTATAAATTTTCTTACCATAACACATCCTAAATACATAAATACAAATGCAGTTCACTATTCTATAAGTATATCAATCAAATAGATTGTTTGTTATATTTTATATAATTATATGTATTCCTTTACTAATTGTCCTTTCTCTGTAACAAATTTATAAAATTTCAAAATTATTATCATTTGTAGGTATCTATACTATTATTACAATTATTGATTATATATGTTTATAAAATATATTTATTATATTATATAAAATAAATACCAGACAACGAAAAATTAAAATGTAAAGCAAAGAATAAATATCTACCAATGAGTTAAAAATTATCAAAGTTATATTGATGATACATCCATATTTATATACAATTACAAAAATATAAAAATTATATAAAAGGAGCAGTAGGAGGATATTGGTGAAAAATTCATTCAAATATAACTGGGAGTTCCTGGAAATGCAGGACATGCTGCTTATATGTTGTATATTGGTTTACGGCCAAACCCATAGCAACACCAGCAGTTTATTTGTGGTCTGGATGTTTTTCATTATCATGTATCAGTTCAGGGAGATGTACGTCTACAGTTGTTGGGATGACTGGGTTCAGATTTAGCATTGCTTTTATGAACGTGACTTCAATTTAAAAGTAATTTTCTCGTCCTTCATCTTACTGAAATAAATAAATGTAATATTATAAGTTAGTATAATACTAATAAACAATTGCGTTTCAGAAATAAGAAATATATATCTAATATTGTGAATGTTGATTACACTTTACAATGATAGAAATTCTACATATAAATACCTCAAAATTATATAATTAGGTATACCGTTATACTTGTAATTCATAGAGTAGCTACTCCATGAATTACATATGATAAATACAAAAAGACAATTATGAAACTATTACATAATCACATAGGGGACTTGTCATTAGTTTATTTGATAGAAAACATTCATTATGTTGTCTGTTGTAAGAAAACTCAATTGCAATCCAATATTGTACCCATTGTTTGTTGTCAAAGAGGATTCATACATAATGTTTGAAAGTTATATATATATAGGACCGACTTCGCAAGACCAAGTTATATATATATATATATCAGCCAACCAAACTAATGTTGACTGTTATATTATATGCACGGAACTAATTAGTTACAATTGCAAACAATTACATACTTACAATTATAGAATATATCTGAGAGGGGTGGTATAAATTTAGCAAACGAATGATAATTGTGTGTAACATATACAAATTAAGATTTTATAATAATAAATACAAAATAGATTTTTCAAACACATTTTATTAGTATATTATTTCTATTGTTATATAATTTTATAATCAGTAATTTATCAGGAGTATGGAATTATATGACGTTATGAAAATCATTATTATTTTAATAATTATACTTTCGGAAGTCGAATGTTGTAATTTACAAAAAAAGTGATCTGCATATCTATTATCTATATATAAAATTACACGTACCTGAATACCAGTATTCAATCATTGAAATCCATACGTTGAAGCATATACAAGAACCATTCAAAAAATGAAGACTGTCAATTTTACGTACTTGCCATATTACCATAGTCATTTATTTTCTCCATGATTGTATGCATATTATACTAATAAATCTTTACAAAATGCAATAATAATCTAATCTTTATAAAAATTAGATTAAAAACGACCAAAAGTATAATCGACATATAGGAAAATATAAATCGATATGTGTGAGCACTAACTACAGGAAAACATACGTTTTGTCTAACCAATCAGAATATAATTGGCTTTCCACTCTCCTTTATATTCTAGACAGTGTGACAAGCGCCTTCAACCAATGAGAATGTTTTCCCCTTTGTCCAGCTGGTGTTTATAATTCAGAAAATGACACTTTCCCAGCGGGATAGTTTAAACGAATCTACACTAATTCCAGTGATAATTTTATTATTTATTTGCTTCTAACACATTATAAAGTCGTGACCCAACCTGTAAAGAAAAGGTTAATGTCTTGATGAAAAATCAAAGTATTTGTAAAAATCAATAGGTGCCAATGAAGTTTCGAATACAATAACAAATCAAGTTTTTTATTTTAAAACAAATTTTTTTCATCTTTTATTTAGTATTTATAGCCATTAAAATTATTATAATTCCTTATTTTCTTAATAAAAATCAAAGTTTTGGGTATCGATAACCATAATTAAACAAGCTTTTAATAGCAAATATAATAGTAATCCCCCTAAAAATTATTGAAATTGAATACTATATAGTGGAATAAAAGTAATAAAGAACCACGCACAATTCTATAAAAATTTGAATTCACTACCAAAAAAATTTAATTCCCTGGCAATATTTTACAAGTATTGCACAGAAATAAAAAATATGTCACTAACTCGCATAGCAATCAATAGGTGTCAATGAAACAGATGTTCCGAAATTTTACACAAACATTGGAGAGACGATAAAATATATTACTAACTAAACAGCAAGCCAATACGCGTCGATTAGTTTGTTGCTGTTATGCCTATTATTAGAACCGCCGGAATTTTGGTGCTCACTAATTTCAAAGTGATAATTAAGGCTATTTTGTGCTTTAATCGCTTTAATCCGATTTTATTTTGCATAGGAACCAAATACGCGAACGATAATTCAACAGCATTTATCCCTTGGATAAATTTTAAATTTGAATTAACTGGATTCCTATTAAATGGGAATTTAATTTGTAAAGGTGCGGATAAATATTTAACATGGAAAGGTGCGGAAAATAATTGAACATCTATAGGTGCGCAGAAATTAAACTATTAATGGTGTGGAGGAGGGAGGGTGAGGGGGAAGGGGCGAGGGAGAAGAGTGAGGGTGGAGGGGGAGAGGGAGGGGGGGTTTTCTCGACCAATCAGATTCGATATAAAGTGTCACATAATTCATCCTCCCATACTACTTACTTGATTTTTAAAGCTGAGGCAAAGTTTTAAGTCCTCTGAATCCAAAATGATATTATATTTATTGAAACGAAACTACTTGTTGAAGCACTTCGTCATCTTTTCGATTTAAATGTGTCATACTTTTTTCAGGTTTTTCTATTTCAGAAAAGTGTTACTTCTTTAAGGCTGATCTGAATTTTTCAATTTTGGAATATTTCATAAATTCAGCATTGTTTTCACTTTACATAAAATTTAAACAATTAAATGTTAAATTATAACCTATATTTCTTGAGATGTATTTATTGAGGATTCATCAATTTTTAGTTGGCGTACTTCAAAAATAATACAACAAATTTGAATACACATGAGATGTGAGAAAAATGTACTATATACTAAACTTCGTTATTTATTGATGTACTTTAAAAAACTATAATCTGAAGCAACAAAAAGTATTCTGAGCGTAAGCGAAGCGTACTTTAATCTGCTAAAGATTATAATAGATTTGTAAAGTTCATCAATAAATAACGTAGTTTAGTATAGTACATTTTGCGTTCATCGATGTAGGTAATCAAAAGCAATTATTGTAATATAACTTTAATACGTTAAATGGCATTTATTATGATAACATAAAGTAATATCATGTAACATTATGGTATTCAAGTCATAGACTAACTTATCAATTAGTTTATCAATCAAGTTCAAACTGGAGTTAACCATTAATAGAAATTTATATTGAAAGTTCAAATGTTATTTTTATGGATAGCCGGAAGCGAATAACGTTGCTTTTTTGGAAAGTCGTCCATTTAATTTCTTCTACAATACTTAACAGACATAATGTCTTTATCCTTAAATCCAGCATCATCAAGAATATTGCAAGTCGTAACGCGCAGGCATGATTAGTATAAGGTTTTGTTGTTTCACATAACTTTGGGATTTTTTGCATGAACTAACTCAAAGTACTGTGTCCATGATGGCGATTTAATTATAGATTTTTTCTAGTTTGCGTAATTTTAATAAAGTACATCGCTTTCCTTTATTTAAAGTACGGTAGAAAGGATTTATCAAGAAATCAAGAATTATTTTAAATCATAAAATTGATTTTTAGTTGGCGTACTTCAAAAATAATTCAATAAATTTAAATACACAAGAGATGGGAGAAAAATGTACTATAGATATAGGACATTTAAAAAAATATATATTTTCAAATAAATTTCCTATCTTTTATATAATTCGCAATTTTTTCTATATTTCTATATATATATCTTTAGCTTATGACATTGATATACAAATATAGATTTTTCGTCCTGGCCCTAACTACATACCTTATAATTAATTGAGAAATCGTATAATAAGGGTTTTATATTTAAATAATGATATCTACTTAAACAGTTATAATCATTTCATATCGAATAAAGAAACGGGAATTTAATTATTGAGATCATTTGAACTTGTCATAATAGAGCATGTTATGAAGTTCTTAATAATGCTAATGATACTTTTCATTTTTGTAGTTATAAGTAAGTTTTTATGAGGTATTATATCTAAAAATATAGTTCAGTGATTTGCTCTCTATTTTCATAATGCATTAAAGTAAAAGTATTATTATCTGATACAAGAACTGTCTTTGCAGATGTATTGAGTTTGTATGCATATAATTAGCAATTATATTGATTATAACACAATTATTTAGCAATTAACTATGAAGGCAAAACGGAACATCTCTTTTTCCCATTAAATAAGTTAGTTCCAATACTATATTTAAGTAAACAGTGTTTAATAGGGTCTAGTAAACCAATAATATCAAGTATTTTAACAACTAAGTAAAAAAGCTATATAGTAGAAAAAATCATTAGTTAATTCTATCATAAGAGAAAAGTCCTGTAACTAACTTTGTTATCTCTGGTTTGTGTACTGTTGAGTATACTGTGGAACTTTATCATTAATTGTGACCCTTTGTTGAATTTCATCATAAGCATCCAAGGGTGCCTAGCTGTGAGATCTGTTGCTTGTGTCTGGGTCAGCAACTTTTGGTGACCATCATTCAGTAGGGTTATAATTTGAAGAATAATATCCTCCTTCAACATTTCATTCAATTTCTCTTGTACTGATTTGTGTAGAGCAATTAGTAACCTTCTCGCTGGAATCAAAATAGATTTGTGCCTTCGTTAATTTGAATAGAAACCGCAAATTTGTCTGAAAGAGCATGCACTTGGACTGTTAAACATTTCTCAATACTCTTGCTCAATCTCCCTATTATCAACATGGTTGATTGCAGTAAGTACGCTGAGTTCCTCACTTAGTTGGTAGCTCATTAAAGTAAAGCCTCAGTGTTGACTTGACCATACTGTACTGAAAGTTTCACTTAGTCAATCAGTTGAATTTGTATGTGGTCCCAAGTCTGAGGGATTTTGTTTGTAGGTTTGAGTTCATGTCCAGCTTATCCTTGGACAGGAGGTCTTCACTAGCACCAGTTTCACACATTACGTTGGGCTTTTAATCCATTTATAATAACATATTTGGTTAACTCCAGTATTCGTGAGTTTATAGACATTTTCTGTATGTACACACTCTTTGATGATCCTCCTCTCCTGGTTAAAATCTGTTACTTTTATATATTGTGGATTTGGACCAGCGAACACTTTTGCATTCTACCTGTCTGGCTCTACATGATTTATCATTGGCCAATTAAATGGTCCCTTTCCCACATCTAAAACACTTATGATATTTATTATAAGTTGATTTTGTTTTGAATTTTGTATTATTAATGGTAGCACATCTGCTGGTACTATCAGCTTTACCACAGTCAGAGATAGCTCTCTCCTATGCCTTAGAATGTCTGAGAGCTACACAAAAATTCAATTAAAATGACTACCCTACTTAAAAAAAATATTTAAATAAATATATAACTAATTTTAATTGTAAATAATAATTATTACATATAATAAAATATGTAATTAAAATATATATATATATAAATATGAAAAATTTGAACAAAACCAAAAAGTTTTTATGATGTTCTTTTCTGTCACACACGGCATATTATACTAATCCTTTACTAAATTTATATAGATTTCTACACAAAAATAAATAAACAGAAGTTTTATAACACATTATACACTTTATGGAATAATAGGAAATATTGAATTATTTTTTACGTAATACGGATTTTACACTATATTATAGTTATTTACTTCAAGCAGAAATTATAAAAAATCAATATATGGAATTTGTATGACAAAATATTTTGTAGCTCAAAAGTAAAGGAATATGTACATGCGACAATTTTTTGTATATATAAAGGTGCATATATTAAATATCAGTCAATGATTGAATATTGACTCAGTAATTCGGGGATATCCTTAATTGAGTCAAAAACATGCGACATATATACTAACATTACCTATTCCCTTGAATTCTCTTAAATGGATTTAATATTTAGGATTTAATTAGGGAATATTTTTACTTTTGGGGATATTTGGGATCTCTGAAACCACCTAATATGGTATTTCATGTGTAGATTAATTGTAGTGATTAAATAAAATAATCTTTTACAATATGGAGTAATGTGTCAGACAGAAACGTATAATTAATATAAAATACAATGAAAACTTTTTTTGTTTAAAATTACCGATAATGTCGAACAAAAAGTACTTTTTAAAGTTTTTTTGGACACAATTTGGTTAATTTTTATGTATATTTAAAATTAAGATAGGAATAACAATTACAATAACATATAGGGTGTAAGTATTGATTTATATCATCGTGTACGAAGTTAACATATATGTACGACATTTGCCCATGTTACCCTAAAATTAAAAATAAATCAAGAGCACACGTTTGGTTTAAATGTAATGTCGAAAATGTAATATTCAAATAGTAAATTTCGGCTATTTAATAATAAACAAATGATTTGAATGATGAATAGGCATGCAATAATAATTTTAGGGAATAATAATAATTTTTAAATATATAACAAATTTAATTTTTACACAAAAATTCAATTCAAAATCGTTCAATTAAAATATAAAAATTATATAATCATAATTTATCATCATTAAATCATAAATCAAAAACCAACGCTTATTTGTGAAAAACAGTTTTAGACATTTTTCATGAAATCGTGAGATAAAAATATAAAAATGTCATGAGAAACATTTAGATTCACTATGACACACTTTGTGTTTTATATAGCCGCGTGTGTCAGAGACGCACATAATACACATATTCAGTTAAAATACAATAGTATAACAGACCATTAAAATTACACACTATTGTATAAATTTTGTATAGTAACTAACCTTTATAATTTCTATTTAAAAATAATCAAAGGTTTCTGAACAAACGCTTCAATTTATGAACTTTATCAATGTTATTCATGTATTACTAATTTCTCATTCTAAAAAGATTTCAAATGTGCTTTATTTTTACAATAGCACTTGATCATCTAATATTGTATACTATACATGTAAACAGTATACAGAATTTGATTACCTTTTCCATATTATATTTTATAAAAAAACTATTTATTTGTATTAATTATATGTAAAATTAAAATTAAAATTAATATTTAAAATATTTTGGCCTTTTTAGATAGAATTATGATATCTGAAGCTTGTAAAAAGAAATGCATAAAAGAAACAGGTAAATGTAATCTATTTCGCAAATGCTGTGAAGGATTCATTTGTTCTACATTACAAAACAATGACAAAAATACTAAGTGCTTTGTTTGGTAATAAATTATACAAATCCAATTATCTGTATTTTTAATATATTATAATAATTCATAATATCAACTATATTGATACATATATTAATTAGTTCTGAACGAATTACATAATTTTGAAACATTTATTTTGATTTTGGTTACTCACAATTTTTTTCTCACAATATACAGCCTTTAAATGGATTAAATAGTTCAAAAATATAATGTTAGCTTGCAAATAATTTGTTACCGTTCTATAATTATATAATTATTTAATGGAGAAACATTGTAGTGATTGTATTGTACAGTTTGTTTACTCTTGTTATCAATTCAATTACATATATTATCCATTGTAATTTTATTAATAATGTTAATAAATGTAGCGCATATAAAAAAATAAATTTAACAAGATTTCTCTGCTTTTTAAAATCATAGAAAGTAGAAACAATATTGAAAATAAGAGTAAACGAACTGTACAATACAACCATTACATTTTTTTCCATTAATCCCCACTGTCCACTAAATCCGCTTGTATGGGTGAGTGTGTGTCTGTTCCACGAGATATATACGACACGTCTTTGAATTATCTGCATTAATGTCCTCCAAAAGTAGATATTATTCCTATATTAGTACCTCTAAGAATATTAATATTTCTATAACTGATATATCTATGTATTATGTATAGATAATAAAAGTATATTATTGATATTGTTATATAAATAATTGTCTCAAAATATCCATGAAATTATAAACAAAGTACAATTTTTCTATTATAAATAAATAATTGGATAATTAGTATTTTCTGAAAATATCAATGAAGTTAAAATAATTTTTTTAATGTCTAAATTTAAATTATTTTTTAATCGAATAATCGAATTGATATATATCAGAATTTTTTCGTTCTGGTAAATTAATAAGGGGAAAGCTTAATATTGAAATTAAATTGAATTAAGAAATGTGGGATAACTACGGAAATTCAAATTAATTTATTATATGTATTATTATATACTATATTATTTATGTAAGATTTTTCTTTAAAGTGGAATAGAACTTATAGTTTTCTTCTTTCACTTTTCTGGGGGTGCAATTGTAAATTGTATAGGAAAGCTCCCATTGAGCCAAACGTATCATTTGATTCGACACACGATTGATTTGATTCGAGTCGATTGCATAAAGCGGTATTAGCTTACTACCATTAGTAACTAAGAAAATCAATACATTTAGTCTCACGCGGATTGCATAAACTGCGACCGGTAGTACTACCGGGAGTAAATATTTACGCCAAGGCGTAAATACTTGAAAATCTATATATTTATAGTCTGATGGTATACTACCAAGAAGGGGTTGGAGGTATAACTCCATTATTTCGATTTAGTTTTCATGTTACCATTGCAAAAAAATGGCCGGAAATATAATAATGTGTTATTGAACGTCTTATATCTTAATTTACATTGTATATACATATATAAAAATTTATAGAAATTTTTCAAAAACTATTTTAAGTTTAATATTCTTATTTTGCTCTCAAATGAAAAGCGTTCTCATTTTATATAGCTATACGTACTTATAAATATAACATAATTCTACTAAACATCCCGATTCTATATTGTGGGACAAAACAATAACATCGATAAATTTGCGGATATCAACAACATTGTAGTGGAGTTTCCTAATTTTAAACGAATTTTAATTTGATTCGCTTAACTCAAGCGCTTAACCCTAACCAATGGTGCATTTTAAAATATTTTTTGGAATCTCTTAGTTGTCCTTAAATACAATTTAATCCGTAGCTAATTAAAAATTGTAACAAATTGGCTGAAAGTGTCATATGACAATTGAAACCCTAACTCTAAAAAAAATCCTAATACCCTTATCAATGTTTTTCTGGATCTTATTTTATGCCAAAGGATGAAAATCCAAAACAATTAAAGTCGATCTGATGTTCCAAAAAATTTGACAGTCATCTATGTTTTCATTATGTAAATCTTACTAGGTGGATAGACGACTGGATCATATCAAAAGTAGTGGTCATTGTTGTAATAGATAAGTCTCGTAAAAGATACAGATTTCAACAACAAATATTTTGCAGGAGACTGTCAGATTGTACAAGTGTTTGCTGTCAACTATAAGCTAGAAAATTCGTTGAATGAAATCAACAACTTTGTACACTTACAAATAAAATATCAAACTCGATTCTCATTGGTGTGCAATAATTAACGCTATGTGCGTATAGAAAAGCCAAATGACATATATATTAAAATTAATTTTTTTCAATAATAAAAATAAATCGTTCGAAACTAAATAATATAGTAGATATACGGAACATAAATATATAGTAAATACGGATTATTGGACTTGTATTTTCCATTATTGAAATATCTGTGATCGGTCTATATTCTTTGGTTAGACCAATCAAAACAAAAATATATTTTCAAATATTTTTTCGTTCCACAAGTGAGTCCAGGACTACAATCTCCTTTTTTATATTTTCTACAGGAAGATCCTTCTGAATAACATGATTTTTTGCAAGCATCGCAAATCCGTAAGCTATCTAAAATAAAAAATGTAATATATACAACTCTATATAAGAGTTTTCTTTTATAAATTACATTATTCAATGTTAATCCAATTATGTTCAAGTATATGTATATACTAATGTTTGCAAATATTTCTCATTAGAACGAGAAATTAGTTATAAATTAATAACATATATTAAGACTTAATATCAAAAAGTTTTTTAAACGTTTCAAAAATCGGCTTTAAATTGTATCTTATTTATTGTAGTTTTTACGGTTAATATTTCACAATATATCTAAAAAATGTATCTTTTCTGATACATTTGTTTATATAAAATAAATTATTCTAAAAATTCAAACAACTGAAAATTGAAGAAAAAAAAGTGTTATAGAAATATCATATTTGTTAATTATTGTTAAAAGTAATTGAAACAATAATTAATTCATAAAAACTTACATAGAATCTGAAAAATTAAACAAATCTTTAAAAATATTAAGACTTTCATATTTTATATTGAACTCTTATTTGTCCTATACTTTTCTAAAATTAGTGCATATTTATACATTTATTGTTTAAATTTATTTATGCATAGCAAAAAATTACATTCACTCATTTAAAAAGTACTTTTCAAATATAGTGAAAATAATTATTTCTAACTTTAAATAATTTAAATAATACTGGTGGGGTGTAGTGGGACATTCCTTTAACATTGTTAAAATTGCGCATTTTTTGGTTACTTGATACATTTTGATACATAAAGAAGCGAACGTAGAAATATAATACATAATGTATTATATTTCTATGGAAGCCACTTCCCTTTATTGAGTCATCGATATTTTATATGCAGCCGATGAAATCGTGTACACGGGGAAATTCATATAACTATTTTTAGAACACTATTGATAAGCATATATTTGCAAATAGAATGACATATTAAAACAAAAGAAAATTATACAAAATATAAAGAAATAAAGCATATTTACTACGTAGCTACCTGCTAAATATACAAAAGTTATACTGTACTTTGTAATTTCACACAGATAACAATATAGCAACGCCTATAACTTAGGTATATTAATTCAAGTTTTGTTACTTTTTGGTATGAATATAACTGTTATCCCATTTTTAAATGAAATTTGAAGCTATAACTATAAATTCAAATGCGATAAATAAATATAATATAATAATATAATAATATAATAATATAATAATATAATAATATAATAATATAATAATATAATAATATAATAATATAATAAT
>JAUZNC010057836.1:0-12201 GCA_034780395.1 Vannuccia rotundouncinata | reverse complement strand
AATGCAATATGAGAATTCGTATTTAATAACTAATGCTAAATTTCTATTAGAATATGAGCCGTATTTCATGATTCATAGAAATTCTATGCAATACGATTTTTATTTTGTCCATGAACAATGTAAATAAGAAATGGAATAACACGATTTACGGAACCAGTTTATAAATATCATTATCGATTATCTTTTCGGACGAAAATTTGTCACATGAAATTTAGTTATGCCATTAACATTGAAAAATTCATCCTCCCTTTTTTAAGTTAAAGAGTCGGCCATGGACATTATATATCTATAATACCAGTGAAATGTTATAGTGTAATGTCTATATGGTATCGACTAGTTAAAATATTATATCAACGTGGAATGTAATAGACAAATATTTGGAATCATGTGGAATCAATGTAATGAACCAAATCAACTTTAAATATTAAAAATGGGTTCATACAAATATTTACCTAAAAGTAAAAAAAACATAGTTAACAGTAAAATAGGTATAAAATATTCAAAGAACATTCAGACAGAGAAATTTAGAAGTCCCCATCGCTGTTAACAGTACGCATAGATATTTTGGTCTCTTCGGTTTGAGCTGACAGTCAAATAAGCAAAGGAAAACTGAAGAGGATGAGGAAAGACGAAATCCATTCCTCAAAGTATAAATAATAATACCTTCTCCAAGAGAAATGTTCTCAGAATATCAGAGAGAAAGGGAGAAAATTTAAAAGCACGAAAAGTAAGCAGCCAGGTTTAAGCATTCAAATTAGTTCCAATTGATTAGACATTCTCTAAACTTGGCTTGAGTATATATATTCGAGTTGAGGTGACTAGGCTACCTCTCGGTAAAGTATAGGCAATCGTATGTTCTAATGATAGGAATTAGAAGGCCCTTCCCAGCTTACAATGGTGTAAATTTAGAAAAGAATGTGACGGTCGGAATTACAATAGAAAGAAGAGGAGAGGACTGATCTTAATAAAGTGGGTCTCATAATTAGACCGGGAGCCTGCGAAGGTTAGCCTATGTGAACGTTAACCCAACAATTACCCCACTAGATATTTAGCATATGTGATGCACATCACTGAACTGAGCGTTTGCCGTTGCTCAGCCGGTTTTCATGGCCGCTAGGGGGGGGGGGGGGTAAACACTGACCCCTTCACATAGACTAGCATAAGTGAACGTATCCCGGTAAGACTATGATAATGAAGACAATGCGGCCTACATTTCCTGCTTGTTCGACAAAGAAAACATTCTCGACTTAATAATATAACGAGACCTCTGGAGAAATTAGCTAACAACGTTCCGGAATAATAAATATTGAAACCGTAAATAGTTCATAACTAAGTATTTCAGTTTCCATAGTTACCACAAGCGAGTGGGTCAAGTTACCCCGAACCAGCTGTTACTATGCGTTTTGTGCAAAAATTAAAGAACACACATTTATCGATTTCACAGAGAAGGTAATTTACCATCAAGTAGAGGTTATGTTTTACTAAATTAAAGGAAATGGATAATGAGATCTGCTTTTATAGAAAATCACACTGTCTAAAAATACACATCAAGATTCAATGGTTTAAGCACGAATGCATATTGTACGGATGGTATAATTACTTTTCAGAGTATTAATATGTATGAACAGCTGCAGTAAAATAGATAACATATGAATACTTTAACCGCATTTCAAAGCCACAGGGACGTTCCGCTTAGTTAAGAGTGATTAATGACCACCCCCAATTAGTTATCCATTACTAGCAACAATAATAAATCACGAGTCTAAAAATAACAAGCAAGGATATCAGAGAGCCTCACTTCAACTGTTTGTGTAGCTCGACAATCCGAGCCATCATTTCGGGTGTTTGAAGACGGTGGGGGGCGAAGGGCATATCTCGAATGTATTCACTGCCCATGTGGATGTCCGATTCAAAGTCGCCCACTTCTGATTGGACAATGTAGGCGCCCAGAAGCACGAAGGAGGTGAAGGAACAGGGAAGTCTACGAAGAGAAGGGAGAGTAGCATATTTGATAAACAAGTTCGTAGGAGAAAGATGCTCGCACAAATCAACTTACTTGCCGCAAACCAGATCTTGCCGGACTTGCAAACATAGATAATATCGTGTGAGTTCTTCCCTGAGCACCCCTGGGTCCGGTGGGTAGAACTTTACCTGGAAATCGAACCTCCACGGGGCCTCTGAAGGTCGTTTATACACAAACATTTATAATTCAACCGAGAGAGGAAACTCGAATAAATCGATGAATTCTAACTTTCGATACAGAAGTTAGTAGTGACCAAATACAGAAGTTAATTAACAAATATAGTGCAAATAGTATTCTGATAAGACACAAGCATTGCTCTAGCCATTAATCAATTTGAAACAAGGCTCACACTGGATGTTCATTTGTTCAAATTGGCGGGATTATATCCCGATTTTCTGAAATTTTCTCCTCGTTTGTTTTTTCTAAATATTTTATGAGATATTTCACTGAGATGTATAAGAGAACGAAGAAATACAACACTTATTAAGCAGACATCTGGCACATAATTTTCTAAATTGCCCGACAGATTAAGTTTTGCAATTTAATTAATCAGGAAAAATTTCTTCGCTATGAAAAGATATTCAGCTAATAATATTTTTTTAAATTAATGAATTTCTACACCAAACACAAATACTGTCGGCGTTGCTATTGGCAGCATAAAATATACATCAGCAAGATAGCTTTCATGTGAATTCATGATACCGTCGAAGCAAGTGGTACACAACTGTAGAGACATTAACTGAACTATAAATCAAACATCAATGGTAGATCTTCTCAAAAGCTAAATACTAAAAACAGTTGAATCCACACGGCTACTGATTCATTCAAGAATAATCCTAATTATTAATGATAGTATACGCGTATATTTACTGATCGGTGTTACCAGCTGTGCGCGTGCTATCGGCAAGTTGAACACTACAACTACCCACCCATAAATTTCTAAATTCTAGGACCAAGGCTCAGCTTTGATTCTTTACCAACAAGTTTTCTTTCATTCAAAATGTCGGTGTCCCTATCTATCTATCTGGGTATGAATTGCCGAAACCTAACCAAAAAAGTCTTAATCCTGCGTTATTATTAAGTTAGCCAAATATTCAAGTTCTAAATACATCCTAACTTACAAAACATGAATTTTTCTGTTTAACTAACTATAAAATAAGCCGATTTGCATATATTAATTGCTAGATATTACATATTATAAACTAGACGCAAAACATGAAGTTGTATTTTGATAATGATACATGCACAGTATCATAAATAATAATTTTTGTACGACTCATGTAAAGAACATTGATACAGTCAACCCTAATTGTAACATAATTAACCAACCAAAGTGCAAAATGGAAAAACAACTATCTGGTTATCATTAACACATACAGACACAAATAAATTATTTGTCCAAATCAGTGTTCGAACAACAACAAATTTGGCGAGAAATCTTTTCACATCTAGAAGTAATTATAAATATTATACCATCGAAGTCAAACATGTTTCTAGCATTAATAAAAATCGATATGCTCACAAAACAATATGCTTTCTTAGTCTGTTAGAAATTCCCCAGGGAAGAAGAATGTCATGTTAAGGAAAAGAAATGAAATCTGTGGTTAAGTTTCATTTTGTAGCAACCGTACAGGAATTTAGTTAAGAGCAAATGATGCTACGTATAAAACATACAGATCTTTCTCTCCATTTAACATAAAACTAACAGTTTCTTAACATTAAACTTCCATGCGAATGTTTGTTAAAAAATTAAAGAAAGAAAATGATATTCGAAGTATAAGCAGAGACACACATTTTGGATTGCAGAATACTTCGAGTAAAAATGTTCAACGGTTTTAAACTTATTTTCAAGAGAAAACGGTCCACCAGAATGTGTAAAGAAGAAGAGTGTGAATTTTGGGAGAGCAAAGAATACATCTCAACACGGCCTTAAGTTTATTTCCTTCTAATCAAGAGAGAAAATAATATGCGAGCTGCAATTTGCTAAATGTAATTCTGTTTGGAATGGTTTTATCCAACATTACATGAGAATTAGTGACGTTTTATAGAGAAAAATATTAAATTACCCAAGGAACTTCACTTTAGTTGAGCGCCTTTAGATTCAGGCGAAGGATATTTGTTATAAAGTTATCAGTAGATCAGTAATTATGGCCATAATAATAGAAAACAAAATCAATAAAAAAGATAAAGAGAAAATGAACTTACTGCCAATCTGCTTCGCTATTTTTTTCTCTAGCGTCAGCCAAAACTGGAACAAACAAGCGTACATAGAAGGGTATCAGCTATACGGTATTCAAATTCTCTTCTCATCGATAAAGTTTTATTACTTTCCGAATTTGATCAGCATAAAATGATGATACAGCTATTTATCAATAAGTTAACCAGCCTGTCAACATAAAAAAAGGTTTTATACCATCCAACCTACCCAAACATTTTCAGGGTCCCTAAACGTCAACCCAAAGTAGTCTCGTTCCAGAAGGTCCAGATGATGGCACACCATTTCAAAGAGGAGGGTTCCACGTGCTGTTTTCTGTAGAGTGAAAAGAATAGTACACAATAATATTTACAATAAACTAATTTTGCAATATATTAATCAATCGCTGACAATTTCCCGGCACGAACAAGTTTCTGCGCTTTATCCACAGAAGAAGAAAGAAAACGAGAAGTTAAAAATGATAAAGTGGATATTTCTCCTAGGTCATGATTTATAGATTGCATTAAAGTGTCCAACCTTTTATAAACACTTTTATAAATTCTCTGCCAATAGACACTGAAAAAAGTAGAAGTTTTTCACAAGTATCTCCCATCTTTCTTTACAGACCTGTGAATGATAATAATATGTAGACCTTGAAATATAGTTACCAATCAAACATAATACTCAATCAAGCGGAAATTATAGATAAGATATAAACTCGTAAATATTATGTAGTGGAAACAAAGAAGGTATTGCAATCGTATCTATTCTAAAATGTCAAATTGTAGGAAATAAAGGAATATATAGAGTTAGTGTGGGTATAAGACGTTTGATTTTTGTAAATTTATTTACCTTTTCAATACGACATTTGGCAGGAAAATGACCAACTTTTGGGAGAGGGGGAAGTGTCAAGGAAGTACTCGTGACAAAAAACTCCACAGAGAAAGATAAACCACAGAAAGAAAATTCTCATTATTTTTACTTTTTCCCCAGGAGTAATCAGAGTAGCGCTTTTGATCAACTTAGTCGACGAGTGCAGCGAAAGTAATATCACTAGTTTGTGTCTCTTTCTCTACTACCTTTCTATTTATGTGGTGGATAAAAATGGACTTTTAATTCGCTAGTGCATGCATCAGACTGTGGAGGAATGAGGAAAGAGAGGAATACACGGAAAGACTTGAACAACTTATGAAAAATGTTAGCATCCAGCCATGTGAAGCAAATTGATTTTGTCATCGACTTACGCTCTACTCAAATGGGCTCAGAAAAAAGAAATGGGACACTAGAATGCTGAGAGCAAGATAATAATGCAGTTGAATCTGCAGAAAAGGACAGTTACAGAAGCTCCATCTTCTCATCGATCTTAAAAATTTCAGACAACTTGAAATTATCAATCGATTGGACGGAATAAGTTAGATTGTATAGGTGTGCTTTGCAGTCGATAATCGACGAAGTACAATCTACCACAAAGGGTGTTACATTCATCCTTGAGGATCAAAGATTAGTTAAGCTGTGCCCGCTAGTTAGCAGCAACTATAATTAATTAGGAATTAGGAGACGTTTACTTATAGAAGCGGGAACGTCTGTTAATAGAAGATCAAAAAGCAACGATATGAAATAGAGAAATATGTCTGCCGTTTTATATTATAGATGATAAATATACAATCGCGTGTAGTACTATCGCATGGAAAACACGCAGTTCATATTCGCTTACTATAATATAAAGTCATTAAATCAGTTGGTCCATACATACTTCAAGATAAATTTCACATCACAAGATTTAATGGACAACGTTGTATAGACAAGATCCAATTCTATTTTAAAAGCGCAGAAAATCTTAGAACACAATCAATATTTTATTCTGCGAAGCAAAAGATTTTAAATCGATATAACCTGCAGGGTAATGTATTGCCAAAGATTCAATAAGAAGGTTCAATTAGGCCAGGAAAAGGATGAGGCGTTTTTAGAAGTTATGAAATGTTCCATTAATTAATTAATATGCGATGGCACAACAGGGCCGGGCTGGACTATCTCGACACTATCTCAACACCTGACATCAGACATTAATAACGTGATAGCAAAGAAACATTTAGAGCATTAAATATATTTCATAAGATCTTTCTATGTCAAGGTCTTGGGGGCAACAAATAGAAAGTGTCAAAACCAATTATTTATTCTACTTCGTAAAATAATTTTTTTTATTGAAATATATGGAAAATACTAGCAATCTTCAAATCTAGAAGAAGAAAATTACAAATCACTGATAGACCGACCAGATAGTTTTCTCACCTTGTGAAACTCAAATCCTATCTTAATTACGAAGCAGTGGTTATTGCTACAGTCTTTCAATTTAAATATAAAGTTGGTGAGAAAAACTCCCAATCTCTATTTGGAAGAAAAGGTTTATGGGAGAAACAACTTTAACATACTCGCCTGTTGCAAACTTCCGAAGTCTTCAGACAAAGTTTTACGTTGTATAAGAGACTTCTCTGACCTTGTTTGTGATCAACCAGAGTGAACTTTTACTTTCAACATAAACTTTTGTTAATAACGCTGTCTTCATCGACGAGAGTTGGTTAGCATATGCAACCGGAAGACTGCAATCCATAAATAACTTCAAATGGGGCGCAAATTGAGGAATTTGAAAATAATTATCATCTCCCAACAAGCTGCGGTTGACAATGTTGTTGGTGAAGAGTATTATTAAATATTGCGGTCAGAATTTTAAGTATCAAGCTGCCAAGTTTGCTGAAGGAGAGATACGTGTGCCGATTTGGTAAGTAAAAAGACAGATGATATATTCAGTGTATAGAATATTATCGAAGCCCACAATCAAGTTTACAGGAGTAAAAATCAAATTTATTGATCTGAAAATCCTTATTTTCCAAGTCCAAATAGAAGCATCTTAAAATTGTAAGCAATATGATAATTCTAATTAATATACTCAAATAATATAATATAAAAACTCACCTCAATGTTGAACTCTTGCTCAGTACCATCTAACATAGTGACGATGCATTGGACCCCAACCATGACCGCTCCCCTCCCCCCTCGCATACTACCGTCGGATTGGACCGGGCCGGTAGCTCGCAGGGACCCACTCGTCCAATGAGGTTGTCCACTATTGGCGACACCAGTTCCTGACGTGTAGCTTAAGTCCCGCTGATATGTCGCCGCTCCAACTGGCTCCTGATGCCGCAGAAGGGAGTAATACTCGCGCTTGGAAACGGGAGATGTGGGGAAGGAGTTGTTGATTGGCGGTGAAGGGAGTGGCGGCTCGTAGGAATTGTTCTGGTTGGTCTGTCTGGAACGATGACCTGGAGCAGCCACTGTCGCGTAAGCAGGACGCTGCCTAGCTCCGGTTAATCCAATTGCCGGTGGTTGTTTTTGTGGTGTTGGTCGTTCTGCGGAGCTGGTGGCTTTGTTGAGGCGCTCAAGATGTCGCAAATTTACGGAGTTACCAGGAGTGTCCTCGTCTTCAGAGGCCACGCAAGCAGGCTGCAAGTTAATCGTGAGAAGATGTGGAAGTGGTTCAGCAATACACCGAGCTTCAACCAAGTTAATCAAATACACACAATAATACTAAATAAAAAAGAAATATTGTCAAACGAATCAAGAATCTTTCGGCAGTTGTGTAAATTAGATAAGAGAGCTTTTGCTATTTTCAGTAAATGAAAATTACACAACTTACGTCAATGAATAAACATTCAGAAGAGAGTAACTTTAGATCTGCAACATGTAATTGCAAAAGTATAAAATGTTGCAAATGAATTCCAAAGACTAAAGTTCTTTCTAGTTTCAGCCTAATTATCTTTCTATAATAGGGTTGGAAGAAGGTAAAAAGACAGTGTTTAATAAACCAGTACGTAGAATCAACTATTAAAACTAGAAAATTATTTATAGTAATCGAAATTACAGATAATTTACACTCAAAGGTTGAGAATCTGGATTACCATCTGTCTCCAAAAATAATCTATACAGCCTGCTTGTGAGAAAATATGATTTATCAGGAGTTATCTTTGGTGTTTATATTACATGCTATATATAAACTAGAAAGAATATACATATGAAAATCAATGAAATGATATCTATTATGTGCCAATTAAGGACGAAAACAGCTAACATACAAAACATGCTTGAGACAAAATTCGTTATATAACATCTTCCAATTAATTTACAGCCACATATATAAATTAAAAAATGTATAGAATAAATGTTACTAATTACATTTAAACTGTATAAATATAAATGAAAAATAAATGATTTCTATGTATATTGGATGTAAAAAACACCATAACAAATTTTAAACATGTAAAAGATGTAAAGTCAATTTTACAGACCCAAAAATAGACACCAAGTGATTAAAATGTATTTTAGAGTAGACTCTATTAAGATATATATCATATGTCATCTATATATCCCATCCCTAAAAGAAATAAAAGACATTATTTTACTAAACTGTCTTTGTTAACTCTAAAATTACAAAAATCACTAATAAATTTGTTAAACTACCAATGTAATATTAGATCATACCTGATTACTTTAACTATAAAGGAAAGTGGCTGATTGAATGGAAAAAATTAAATTTAGCCTAATTGTTAGCATGTTAGTTCACAGATAAAATCAAAAAGTTGAAAGCAGTCAAATTACAAATCAAATCAACAAAGCTAGATAATTCGGTGGCGTTAGTGGGAAATCTTTCACAAACGCAACCGAAAAATCGATGAAATGTACATGAGTTATCAGTGGCATTTATAGTAGTGTAAGAGATTCAAACACTACCTTACTGAATCACCAATGTTCTCTATTTAGATGCAGGGGTGGGGCGACAAGAAAGGATGGGTGGGTTGGCAGTAGGATTACAGTGCAAAAAGCAAGCAGCTATTAATATGGAACTAGAGAAGAAGAAGAAGTAGACATGTTACAATATCATTGAAATTAACAATATCATTGAAATTAACAATTTAAAAATAATTTTGTGTAATCGAGACACTCTACTATAGGCACAAAAACGAGCACAAACTTACGACAAATCTTGGGCATCAATAGTGGAGCTACTGGAAGAAGGGGCAGTGGTAAGGAAGGAAGGCGAGTAGTTTGGGTGGTTACAGGTTCAAGTAATACAACACAAATGGAGAACTGCTTAAATGGGTTCAACTTAATTAGAGGTTAACTAATTGCCAGATTCATATAATACTGTAAAGATAGGTACATATTGTAACAATCTAGTAGACAATATTCCACCGAATATAATATTGTGTATCAATCTGATTTTGATTTCTAGAGGATCACTAAATAGTAACATTTTATAAGTATTATTTACAGAAAATAACAATTTAAACAACAGTTTTCTATATAATTTGTATGTAAAAATAAAATAATATAATAATCCAACTCCAAGCATCACTATGCAATATGGTATTCAATTATAACCCATCTAAATATATAGAGGCTGAATCAATTATTGAGAATATATATTCCATTTACCTTAACCTATAAAATGTTATATCAACATAAAATCGTTACTTTATGTAAACTTTAATTGCAAATGTCAACATTTAGGATAAAAGTGTGATGTACTTACCTCTCTGTAGCGTGAAGTGTCTTGAACAGGAAAATTTGTGGCCATCTAAAAATGTTAAATTAGTATTATAATAATTCATCTCCAAAATACCAAAAAAATATTTCAATTTAGACATTAAAAACTTTAAAATGAATCCAATACAATATTTTCATTAATAATCTTGGAATAAAAATTTAATAATTATAATGAAAATAGCAAATATTAAATAAAAAAATAAAATGAGCAAATATTAGTATACAACTTTTTGGACAAAATGAGCATCCATTACAAAATAATTAAACATTTAATTACTAATTTTCCAAAACCCCATTTCTATGCAAGCATCCATTACAACTATGTTTATGAATATAATGCCTAACAGAAAATTTGTTTAAATAAAATTATATCTTTATATATTTACTTAGTCATAATTTCCATTTATATACATAAACTTGAAAGATAATTACTGTATAATGAATGTAAAAGATTCATATAAAGATTTCAGTAGAAAAAATGCAAACATCTATCTATTTAACATTTTCAGCATGTGTTTAGAATTATCTTGTTATATAAATATATATAAAATATTTAAAAATAATAATTAATTAATTACAGATCAAGGATTTTTCATTTTGATATATACTCTACCAAGTCTAAACCAAATACACAACATGTGAGACATTGTTTGGTATATGCAGCATTGGGAATTGGTTTGAACAATTTAATATAAAAAGGAAAACATAATATGTAATAATTAAAACCATAATATTAAGTGAAATATAAGATAATCACTGTCTAAAACAAACACAAAATAATATGAAATTTATAACATTAAATAAGATTAAGTATGTAAAATTATAATGGGACAGCTCAGCTTAGCCACATGTACCCAGGTGGCAAGACAGTCTTGCCATGAGAATTAGATTAATTTTATGGAGTTTTAAAAATTTATTCTAGCTAAATCAATGAAGATATAGGTTTGACTAACCCTGTGCTAGGTTAGATAATATGTTTGACCAATTTTGTGGCATGAGATGATATAAATAGAATTACAATAGTTATTATTTTGTAGTATAGTTATAGTCTAAAGGTTTATAAGTTTATAATAATAATATGTTGCTCAAGTTTACTTATTCAGGTAGTTATATGCTAGTTTCTATGGATAGTTGCTAGTCATATTCCATGGATAATAATAATTTGTGTAGGTTTTTCAAAATAATGATCAAGATCCCTATATCTCTGAATATTTTTGTGCATTTTAAAAATCTCATTTTTGTTATAAAAGTATAAACAAATGTCTGTCATTTAGATAGATAGATAGAGAAAGTGACAAAGCCCATGTTATAATTATTAGATTTTTATTTTAGTGTCTCTTCAATTTTAGTTGAGACCATATTGACTGCAACCATCCAGACTTTTGTATATATAGTATCTAATTTATGACAAACTTTCTTCTTATCTAGTGTACTGGTATATTTTAGATACAAAAATTACTCACCACAGAACACTCAAATGTCAATTATATAATCTTGTCAATAAAATCTGTATCTGCTTTTCAAGGAATATATTTCAAATAATTACAAATTGTGACAAATTATATTTTAGTACACATAAAAAACATTGAATGTAATTTGAAACTGCAATCTATAATGTGTATAATCTAACTTATTATTAATAATATAAATTTGAAAGGATGAAAAATTATTTGGGAAATTATCTTATTTTGAGTGATAAAATGTGTAGATATCAAGAACACAACATTCTTATGACTTTCCAATCATTTACAATTTTTTAACAAAATCATCAAAACATGATCACATAATTAAGGTTTAAAATAGTATCTAGATTATTGTATATTAGATTATACAAAAATATGCAAATAACTCAATAATTGTTTTGAAATATCTGACTAGTCATGGAACAAAATGCATTCATTGAAAAATAGAACGATCTAACAACATGACTATATAAAGATTATCAGCCAATAAGAATGACGAATTTTAATTTCATTTTTTCTGATAACTGAGATTTTACATAGCAGACACAAATGGTTAAGGAAAATATATTATGAGGACAATAACAAATATAAAGCAGAAACATGAGAAAATGCAAACTTTCCATGACACAAAATCTACATGCTGGACATATCACATTGTAAAATTTAAAACATGGTTGAAGCAACTATGATTCTGTTTTAAAGTGCTAGAGAACTAATTAGTAAGTACCAAAAATATTAATATAAAATCATTAATAATAACTGGTCTGGACAGGAAAATTAATTATTATTTATTTGAAGTATCTTTTATAAAGTAATTTAATGTAATAAAAAATATTTATTTTAACTAAAATATTTATTTTAACTAAAATATTTTTTTTTCATTTTTCATATTACATTATCTTAATTATTTATAAATTTTAATT
>JAUZNC010057835.1:0-12202 GCA_034780395.1 Vannuccia rotundouncinata | reverse complement strand
CTGCTTTTTGTTTAAATAAGCACGAAAATGGTTATAAAAACACGTATTTATATTTTGACACCTCTCGGCCACCATAAATTTAAGCTATGCTGTGTATATTCTATAGAACGGAATAGAAAAATAATAATAATTGAAAAAACTCACCTTAAATGAAAATTTTAAAATAGCTTGACTGATTCGATGTCCACACGTTTTAAACAAAATAATAAATTATTATTTAACGTTTAATATTTATATTATTAATAATCAACTTGAACTAATAATTTGAAATTATTAATTTTATATATATATTTATAAATAAGTAAATAAAGATAGTGCTTGTTTAAAACTTGCATCGTAGTGACTGATTCACATAACGATTCATGTTTATAGACTTTTATAAGAGTCATAAGATACTTACAATTATTTAAGTATGCGGAGGGGAAGAGTCAACCGATTCATAGAGTAGTAATATAAATTAAGAAAAGTTTGACTTACTTATTTTCTTTATACATATTTCTAATTGGATGGATGACTTCAATTCGTGGGAGGTCTTTATCGGAATACTCTGATGATTCATGAGATTTCATGCTATTTCTATGCCTAATTAATTCTCACTGTAATCGGAGGATCTCTAACTAATGGAATAACTTTAATGCATAGGAGAATTTTATGAAAATACTAAGATGACTCACATAGATAAAACATGAAATTTCGTGCTCAATCAATAAAGTAACATTCGTGGCACTCATCGATTTAACTATATACTATATAAATTTGAATTCATGGCCAATTTTTAAAATTCCTGGGCAAATTTATCACATACGCGATAATTTACCCGACTTAATCTCTGGGATTAATTTTAACTTTGAATTAACTGGACTCCTATTGGATAAGAATTAAACTCGTAAAGAGCGCAGAAATTTAACATGTAAAGGTGCGAAGGGGTTGCAATGCGTGGAAGTATGGTCAAGACCGAGGTTTATTCACAAAAAGTCTTAATCTTCGAAAAATTCTACGTGGATGGACGTATGCGTTGGTGGAGTAGTAATTAATTTGTGGTATGTGGTAAAAGATCATGAGAGATCACTCCAATGATTTTTGCTAAATTTTAATATTAGTGCAAAATTTTTTGTTTAATTGAAGTAAATAATAGTACAATCGAATTCTCCATATGTTATTTAGTATTAATAGCCATTAAAATTATAGAAATTCCTTACTGTATTTGTAAAAATCAAAGTATTGGAAAAATCAATAAGGGTCAATCAAATATCGATAACTATAATTATTATAAAAATTATAGAAAAATCAAATTCTCAATATGCATTATAATACTAATCGCCCTTAAAATTATTAAAATCCGAAACTGTATAGCCGAAATAAAAGTATTCAAGTAAGTAATCAAGTAGGTACCGCGCACATCGCATTTAACTGCACTATACAAATTATGAACTATGCACTATATATCATTAACTACAATAGCATCCAATAGATGTCGATCAACAAGATGCTATCATGCCTATTTTTGGAACCGCGGGAATTTTGGTGTTCAATAATTTAAAAGTGCTAATTAAGGCCTTTCCCATTCTTTATAATCGCTTAAATCCGAGTAAATTTTGCATAGGACCAAATACTGCGGGCGATAATCTAGACGACTTAATCCCTGAACTTTAAATTAACTGGACTCCTATTGAATGAGAATTTTACTAGTAAAGGTTCTCGGAAATTTAAAAGGTAAAAATGCCAAAAAAATGAACATGTAAAGGTTCGGTTAATAATTAAACATGTAAGAGTGCGGAAAAAATTTAATTTGAAAATATTAACACATCGTTAACCGGAGTAGGGGAGGGGGAGGGAGGTCTATGTTCGAACAAAGGATGCTTTGTTTGTTCCAGACCTCGTCCTAATCTACTACTTTAATTTATGAATTTAAAAAAATAACGAAATCCTTCAGATGATTCTATCTATATCAAATGAAACAATATCTAATGATTTTTGTTTATAAGTGAAGTACATATTAAAATCTCTTTATTAATATATTCTCGTTTTCATAACAAAAAAGAAGCACATTACAGTTTTGTATACGGAATAAGGTACAATTCCACAATTAAATATGCCTATACCTATAACGTGCTACAGATAATATTAAACATTGTTAAATATATTTAGCAATATATGAATTTAACATATATGAAATTCATCTTGTTCATGCTTTTCTAGAATCTAATGAAATTTTAAAAGAACCAGAATGGGATATATTTTATTTCCTTGTGTTGAAATAGAAAATTTAGTTTTGGCAATTTTGATCTTGTCATTGCGTTTCTTTACCTGACTATCGTAAATTGTCACATTTCTCGTAAAACAGATGCAATAACAGTTAATTATATTTTATTCATTGAGTACTTTATGATTTATATAATGTACTATTGCATATATTCTAATCCTAAGTACACGTACTCGTGTCTATCATAATCTCCTTTTCTTTTTTTATAGATAACTTTTCTAAATGAATTTTATAATTTAGGTATTTTGTAAATACTTTTTGTGCTTTATACAATCTTTATAAGTGTAACCTTAACCATTTGAACCCGGGTGGCAAAACTGTCTTGCCATGACAATTACATTATTTTTTTGGAGTCCAAGAAATAGATTTCTAAATCAACTAATCCAGTGCTAAATAAGATAAAATGTTCGAACGGGATGTTCTGTCGCATGGGAAGGTAAATTTCAACAGATTACATGAAAACTATTTTATAAGGATTGTGCACTTTTTATTTCACATCTATTCGTTAGATTGTACAAATATTTTATTATTGTTGGAATTATTTGTAGTAATTTTGTATTTGTAAGTTTTTATTTCATGAGTTTATTTTCGAACATTTACTGGGTATTCACCTACATAATACTCTTGAATTTTATAGCTTTTATGGATTTATAGTTAATTATTTTATAGTATACAGTTTCATTCTATAATTTTATTATAATAATATGCTACCCAAGTTTGTTTCTTCATGTATATTTATAGTTCTGGTATTTATTTGTCGTATATATTCTGTTAATTGTTGGCAAGGTTTTGTGGAAGTTCTTCAAATGATCAAGTTCCCTATTATAGATCTCTTGAAATATGTTTGTGCATTTTGAAAAAATGTCAGCCTGAAGTAATCTGTATATATTTTTTTATCGTTAGTCGATCTAAGACAATTTTTTGGTAGACTGAACTATGTATTGTTGGAGGCTTACTGGGATATAGAGATTTGTCAGGATGTAGATATAGTTAATATATAAATCACTGACTTGTAATAAGTTTTTATAAACTAATTGTCATATCCACAATCAAGAAAAAATATTACTATCTTTTTTTTCAATAAGCAAATATTTTTTAGTTGTATTCACAATGCACTACATTATTTTGCTAATTACTAGACAACTGTCTATACCCACACACTAAATTTGTTAACACATTTTATGAGTGTCTATTATAACTGTTTTCCTTACAATGCTTTTTAAAACAGATTACAATTTCGATTATGCTTAATATCCGGGTTGATTAACTTACCTACTTACCACTCTCCTCTGGACTTTAATTATTTACATCATGGCTATAACAAAATGTGAAAACCTATTGTTATATAACCTAAGTTATAAATCGTTATATGTTGTAGGACCCAGATAGCACCCATACCTGATTATGTTAGATCAAAGTGCCAAATTACACATACTATCTGAAGAAAAAAACCTGAGAAACTTATTATTACTATTAGAATAATCTTCGAATATAAACTCATTTAAATATAATACCTGTAAACTACCAAATACAGGAATACTATATGTACCTAAATACTCAGTAATATAATCAATAAATACTCAAGAATAACCTCACGAAATATTGACAAATTTACGAATGTTATGTACTAGTAATATATGCAACATAAATTACATAACTTTAAATATTATGAATATATATTCATACAAATAATAAACAATATTCTTTGAAATAGCTTTGGACATTTTATACTACTGTTTTTAATATAGAAAATTACTAATTATAATTATTTTTTTACAAAAAATAATTGAAATTAAATGATGCTATAAAAATAATCGAAAATTGAAATTAATTGCGAATATTAATTTCAATAGTTTAAATTTATGTACCCAAATTGAATTAAGTGCTTATTGAAATTTAATTAATTAATCATATAGATATGCGCAAATAATTGTAATTAATTTCAATATTGATATTTATATACCCAAATTGAAATAGGTGATGGAAATATTGCTTAAAGTGCGAGGAAATATACAATTAATTGTAATGATAATTTAAATTATTTTAAATTTTGTGATGAGTGGTGCTAACTTATAATGATGGATAGTGAGTTCCCTCTAACAGATTTGAATACAACGCAATAAATTACATAAGAATCCATCAAAAAATTAAATATAATCCCAAAAAAAGGCTCACCGGATCTTATCACTCGGACAATAATTGGTCGAAAGTTTTCTATTCGTTATGTACCATTTATGAATGTATAACTATAAATTTACTTATACAAATAATCATATTATATAATCTGTTGACAATAAGTACTGTATTATTACTCACTCGTAATCAATAACATGCATTTATTCGATAATTTCATCACCTTTGACCATTACCTAGCCAATAAGAGCTAATTTATGTGAACACCCGATTCCGCATGCTACTGTTTATTTATAAGCTACTATTTTCATTACATTCGCATTCGTATATATTTTCAACAATAGATCATCCAACTTTTTATAGTTGTATATAGCAATAAATGAATTCAATATATTTTATTTGTTCATTACTATTAATCTCTTTTCGTGGTATCCATGGACAAAATAATTTCATCACAAAACTGGCCGAAGAGATGATTTTGGGACGATGTCAGTACTATCAATATGTCTTATTTCCTCAAGTGTTTGAAACAAGAAAGTGAGTTTTTTATATTGTGTGTCTTAACCTTCGATATTTATAAAACTAAATTATTCAATAATAAATATATACCTATTTGGTCTGTTCGGCTCATTTATATATAGGGTGCACCAAAAGTAACTGATCCCATATTTTCCATGTTATAAAATTAAAATTAATAGTTTCAGAATTAATCTTATCATGTGTAATCTTAGCTAAAAGTACATATACTTTGGAAGAACGAGATTTTCTTATATAATAGCTCTGCTAAATATCTAATATCTCCAACTTACTAATCGAATGTTTTTCGGGAAAATATGGATTATATTCCAAAAAATGTACATTTACATATTTTTACATACATTTAGATCCAATAATTTATTCCATAAATATCAAATGTTATTGTACATTAAATATTACATATGAAATATAATTAATTACAATTTCAAAGTTAAAACCCCAATAGATTCAAACAGTTACTGAATTAATTTTTTCAGAGTGAACTGTTCAGAAATTGTCAATGATTTTTCGTCCGCGGTTGCAAACATTTCAAATGCTAAATGTCCAATATCTCCAACTTATTATTCGAATGTTTTTCGGGAAAATATGGATTATTTTCCAAAAAAAAAGGTACATTTCAATATTTTTAAGACATTAATTTGTTTTGTTCATTCTGCCATATATTTAGAATTACAATATTACTAATATTTGACAATTAAAAATGTACTCACTTAAACTTTAATAACGAGAATATTTTTAATTAATTTTAGTTTCTGTTTTGGTCCGGACTTTACGAATTTTCCAGTGTTTACACTGAACATGGAAAATATTTTGTCTCATTGGAATCAACGCTAATCGGTAAAGTTACACATTGTCAGTTATATATTATAGATACGTATTTGTTATTACTGCAGTCATATCAAAAGCAAAACTTTTATGTCAGTTGAACTTTACTCGAGTTGTGCTGTACAATTTATTCTAGTATAAATATGTATCTATACATATATAGGCTGTATCATTTAAAATATGCGTTTGTCATATTTTAATTAGCGGATATCTATTAATATTCTTTAATTTAACTTATTAATTAGCGGAAATCTACTTTGCAATAGAATTTCAAATATTTCAAATAGAAATCGATCATTAATTAATTTTGTAATTTGCGAAGTGTACATCAGATTATGTTGCTATAGAGTGTACTAAAGTTAGACTTTATTTCTTAAATTAAAAGTCTAAGACGAAACACCATAAATGCTGGAAAATATATATGATTTTATAAACATATAGCTTGGTCAAATGATTCCATCTCTAAACCTAGAATTCGTGCAATTTGTCAAGAATTTCGTAATGGAGAAAGAATCAGTTTTGAGAGAAAAAATGGTAGCGGTAAACCAAGAATCCAATCGAGTACGGAAAATGTTGAAGCAGTACTAACAACAATTTATTAAAGGAAATCCGTGTTTAACACTTACGGATATTGCTTCTCTGCTGGAAAAGAATGAATGCATTAACAACTATACATAATAACTTTTATTGATCGCTGCATACATATACATAATTTACATAATATACATAATATACATAATATAATAATATATAATATAATATAATAATATACATAATATACATAATTTTACATATGCACCAAAGACGTTATATAGCATGGTGCGAATGTAATGTGTAATGAATATCATTCTATTTGGCTGTTGATACTAATTAGGTGTGTCTTTTTTATATCAATAGATTACTATTAATATATATATACTTGTTGATTTTCGATAGAACTTAGATTTTTTTTGTTTTCATAATTTACTACATTACTTACGAAAATGGGGTCTTTATGACCCCACTTAACTTTGAGTTTCAATGTTGATCAAACAATAGTTAAAAAATATATGCAACTGATATGCATTCTCCTAGCTTATAATACAGCTTGTAAATGTGGAATAACATTGACTTATAACTCAAGCTTTTCATACTTTAATTTGCTTTAAAACATGCTTCCGGTAGATAAGACTAATTTAGTTGTAATCGATGAGAAATTTTTTACTGTCGAAAATTACAATCATGCAATAAAATTGGCAGCTACGTATCCGAAGAAATTGCAGCTGGCGACACACCATACCACCAGACTGCTTCAAGATCCACAATGGAGAAGAAGTTCATGGTCATTATCAACGTATCTATGAAAGGCAATCATTATTTTGAGATATTGCCTAAGAATAAAAGTATTGATTCAGAGAGGTACATAGAATTTCTTGTCAACCTAACCACACTTTGCCAGAGAATATGAGGCTTCAACACGACAACACCCCCCTACACACTTTTCCAGCAAAAGCAGAATCTAGAAGGTAAAAATGTGCGCCTTTTGAGACAACTCGCATACTCACCAGATGTAAACTTTTGCGATAGGTACATATTCTCAAGACTGGAAGCCAAAAGAACACATTTTAACTCAATAGAGGACATTTCTAATTTTTTAACTGAAAATTTACCTAATTTTATTGCTGAACGGATGACATCAGCTCTACAAAAAGTCATTGAAAGCTAATTGGAAACGATGGAAATTATGTTAAGACTTTATCGTTTAATTATATAAACATTCTCAGCTGAAATTTATTGTGTTATTATCTTATGCTTAGAATTATTAATAAATTAAACTAGTAAAAAATGACAAAGGGGTGTTTTTAATGATAACTGCCTATATATTGAAACTTCAGCAGATCAAAAAAACTAAAATGCGTATAAAATTAAGTTATATTCTTTAAATTTATGTTATTGTGAAATTGAAAATTGTAATAATTATAATGGAAAAAAATTAGTGCGCTATATGTTTTCCAAATTCTACATATATTCCACTTTTATATCCTATATATATATATATATAAACTCAACTTGAAAATCTAATGATTACAGTTATTTTTTTCCATCTAAAGGTTACGTGTTCAACAATCTCAATTGGTGTAACAGTACATATATGAAATCGCATCTTAAATGTAGTTGTTTAGTGTCTCAACTGGTCTTTTCCTTTTGGAAGGCGGCATCCAAAGAGGTGACTTCAAAAACTATTATCCTAAAAATGTCAAATTCATTAATTTGTATATTTTCATATCTCACTGAAGATTATAATATGATATCCATCTAGGGTGTTTGTAAAAGTAACGCAACATAAATATAACATTTTTATAAAGTATATTTATTACAATATATTATAAGGAATACTAATCTTTACATAACGGTAATTAATAAATAAAAAATCTAAATATGTTTATCAATAATAGTTCCCAAAATTTCCGCCACTCGTTGATTCTGGACCGGACTGCAGATAGGTACATTGTTGGGCACAAATCTCTGGCAATTTCTATACTTGATGCCACTTGTGATTTTCATTTTGAGCTTAGCGATATAGTAGATCGAGGATTTTAAGACACCCCAAACAAAAAGTCACATATGGGTCTAGTTCTAGTGTTCAAGCTAGCCTCTTCGTCCAATCAATGCTTCAGAAAAATTTGAATTCAACCACTTGAACTGATCCGTACCACATACTGAAGCCCCATCCTGTTGGAAAATAAGGTCACATCTCCTTCTGTACGTTCACTTGTCGGCCAAAACCTGTTTTGTAGAATGTGGATAATCAAGCGTCTGTGACAGTATATATACCATCCAACAACTAGGGTCCTTGACGAAATGGCACACCATACAAGCAAATTCACCGACTTTTGGTAGAGGTTTTGTAAATTTCAATTGGCCCATTGAGTTTGAAAACTGCATCGTCGGACCACATGAAAAAAGGATCGATGAATATTGGATCATCTTCAAACGTAGGTCTTTAAACTTTTCACACGCTCCAACACACCGATTAAAATCGTTATCATTTAGCTCGACTTGCACAATTGGCGTAAGGTACTTTTCTTTCTTTTTTCAATAAGGTTTTATTTTCATTTCAAGAAAAGTTATGTAAACAGTTGAGTAACTATAACGTTAGTTATATGTTATAACATGATATGTCGACACATTACAATTTTCCTCCTTCTGCTCATGCCTTATTGGATGCATAATAGTTTTTTTCAATATGAACACATTCTTGTAACGTAAATCGTATGGTCATTTCACAGCAAAAAATTAAATAAAATAATATCTTATCACTAATAAAGACATAGATACAAATTTAAAAACAGTATTGCGTTTTTTATTTAATGAATAGATATGGATATTTACAAAACACATATACATCATACTAATCTCAATTGAAATTAATTTTTCGCCACTTTACAAACACCTGTTTATAGTGAATAACTTATTTTCAATATCATATATAGTGAAATAAAATATTCACAATACAGATATGTTACAATACAAATTAAATATTTATAAAATAAATAATTGCAATAAAAAAAATATTATAAATCTTTCAAAATATGCCTATAAATTATTCAATAAAATTATACCTTTAAAAATTAAAATTTTTACTAAATGTACAAACTAAACACTATATTTATATGTAGATATTATAGGCATCCTTATTTATATAGTATAACCTTTCAATATCTATTTAATTTGTAACTAAGTTTATTTTAGTTTGCAGTACGCGTAACTGGAGAAACATATGTAATATTGAATGGATCAACCGCAGGTCCAGCCTTCAAGTTAGACAGGTGAATAAGTCAATATGTTTTATATTTAGTGCTCCAAACTTGTTAAAACTTCGTGACATAAATTATGTGGTACAGTCAAACACCAATATGATATATATATATATAGGTTTAGTATTAAACCTATTATAAATAAATACCAATTTAGCTTATACCGATTATGCGCATTCACTCCACTAATTGTAACAGGGTCCCGATATTATTAATATAGATAGCTACTAAAAATAGTATAATAATTATTAATATAGTGCTGCTTTCTAAGAGCATAAAAGTTCAATCTAAAATGTGCGATTTCTTTATTTTAAAATATATACTGGCTAATTATACGTATATATATATATGTACAAGACAGATATAAAAATAGTATGCACATATTATTTATGAACTTGTATAATCAATGCATAATCTATATGCATTATATATATTTACTTTATTCATGCATATGCAATATAACACACATTACCAAATTACACAAATTACACCATTACGGTTCGATAATGGTGTTTGACTCAAATTGTATAACATAAAAATAAGTTTTTTGAAAGAGTTTTTAAGGAGCTATATGGCGTAGCATCTACTTATAAGAAATCAATTAAAATAAATCGTACCGTCTTTGTCGCTTCTTCTTCTTCTTTGGTCTGGCGTCTCTAGAGACCCGAACGGGTCCGGCTGATACACCTTAGAAAGTCTTATCAATTTTACGGGTTCTGATTGAATAATGATGTTGTATAGGAGGGGGTATCCTCGGATTTCGAAGCGTCTCTGTCAGCCGGGCAGTAGAATATAGTAGGTGTATCATGGTCTGTCGTCTCCTCTCTTTGGAGTACCCTTGGCAGGTTGGACTGGTCTCTTTACCTAAGTTTCCCAACTCTGACACGATGAACGGTGACTATAGCTGCATCTGAATCCATTGTGTTGTCCTCCAAGGACATTGCATTCTTCCATTGCTTTGTTATAACTTTTTTGGCAACATTTATCATACCTCGCCCACAAAAGTTACAAACAATTAATAACTGAATGGAAGATGCCGTATAACTCACTACTCCTATAGTATTCTTCTTGAAAAGCTGAGACTATATATAGTATAAGGGCAGCTTATTATGGTATTGGTATAGGGAACAATTGTTAACAAGCAAGTTTCTTTTGATGCTTCATCAACATGCACTTATGAGCACTGCCAAAGAAATTTACCAAATGTGATCGCGGGAACATTGTCAAAATGGCCGCCAACGACATTTCAAAAATCATAATATTGTATATCTCTGCAGCACACAGATAAGCTATAAGAAATACAAATGATGAGTCTTTTTCAACTAATCTATAGAATGTGAAATACATTGGAAAGTATAAAAATTAAGACCGACATCACATTAACCCTCAAAATCCAACATGGCTACAAACGCCACCTTGGAAAACATAAAATTGATTATAATAAAAGTTTTTAAATAAATTAGTTCTGCACCGGTCAGACTTGAAAAGTGTGTTTTTGCACCTTTCTAAAGATTTTTTGCACTTTCTATATTATTATTGATTATTGACGTATATTTTGAAACAAAAAACTGTGTACAATGGAAATCGGTACACTTTAGTAAGAAGTGTTATATAATTAGGAATGCAATATAAAACGAACATGCAACATTAATAAAGCAGAAAATGACAATAAATAAATTAAGTTTATCAACGCAAAAAATCATGTTGATTCCGAATTCGGTTGATGGCAGATTGTCACCATTTGAGCAACTTTCACAAAATGTGCTTATAAAAATAACATATAAATTCTCTATCAAAGAAATAAAATCTTTTAATCACAAATAACTGCTTTATTGTGCATTTTTGGTGGTAGATATAAATATGTATATAAAGTATTTAAATACATCATTATATTTTTGTAAAATTATTCATGTATGACGTCATACACAGAAACTTACCCATAATTAAATTATAACATTTGACAACATAATATACATATTTTCCATATTTTCATAATTTGGTATGTTTGTACAATAATAAAATAATAAGTATATATTCAATATATTCAAAAAGTTGGTGTTAGTCATAATGTATAATTTAATCATTAAAAATGGTTTTTTAATGATTGTGTGAAACTTTCGGTGTCTGAGCACAAACTTATATATCTTAAGATATCATCTTTTGTTATCGTACGGAAACTTATTGACTTTCCATTATGAAAAATTGTTCCACACAGAAAATTTTTATGCCTTTTTGCAATTAATATAATATTATATTATATAATATATATAATAGCTACCTCATAAGATTAAATAAATAAAAAGTTTCTGATTTAAAGAAATTAAAAAGTACAAATATTGTTATTCTGTAAAAATTCGTCTAATGCAATAAATATTGTATTTAAGACATTTTCTTTATTTTTTGCAGCACATTCGCAACTATTGAACTTCCAAATATAAGGTCATCTAAAGTTACCAAATTGATTACAATTGTGGTTCATGATTTGAATAAACCCATGACAAAGTAAGTTTTTAACAAAAAAAGTAATATATAAAAAGACTAATATGCATCTTAAATCATTTTATATTTATGTACAGTATAGTATAGTATAGTATAGTATAGTATAGTATAGTATAGTATAGTATAGTATAGTATAGTATAGTATAGT
>JAUZNC010057834.1:0-12202 GCA_034780395.1 Vannuccia rotundouncinata | reverse complement strand
GATTTAAGCATTGTCGTACGAACATTTTATCTTTCATCGTAAGAAGCTCATACTTACGAAGGTTTCGAGTAAAGACCACCTGTTATTTATATATAACAAATAAGTGAGTTAATTTATAACTGAGTCATAACTCATAACACATAACTCATCCCATACTATACTGATTTTGTTTGATGTGACGTGGAACGAAACGCAAATACCTTATACTATACGTACGAATTGATATAAGAAAATTATAATTTTTACGTAATTTGATAATATAATAATTTTGTTTAATAATGATGAACTAAAATATTTATTTTATAATATTTTGACTAACTTTAACATCATACTGTTCAATAAAGATGTCTCAAGTTGTCAAATTTTTCTTTTTCAAACAGTCAAGGATAATTTTTTTACAGAAACTTCCAAGTGCACGTTTGTGAAAAACAGATAACACTGAACTATAATCTCTGCTTATTTGCAAGTCATTCAGGTAACTTGCGTGGTGGACACTATATTGCCCACGGTAAACATATTCGAAGTTTAAGGTTGCACAAGTTTGATGACACGTCTGTGACGTCATTTGAAGAATCAGACATCAATGTGAGATCAGAAAAACATTTCTAATTATTTTATCTTACTTGTATGAGCAATGAAAGGCTATCTAACATCAATGAACTTTAGCTTTTAGTATATTGTACACATTTTTAAGATGTTATATGAATTGTAAATAATTGTTATGAATCAAGAATTAATTTTCAGAATTTAACAAAATCAAAATCAAAATCATAATATAAATTTTCTAATTTTATCTATTATTAAAAAGTTACTCTATATCAAACTGCTTGTATAATAAACGTTCTGTTTTTTATAAATTTTCAGACTCAGAATGCAATTGTTTTTGTATTTCTGAAAGATTCGCCAACTTAAAGTTGAGAAAGTTCGACAACGTATTAAGATATCCTTACACCGACCGACAGTTGACTTTTATAAAATCAATAATATAATCAATAAAGATATTTTTACTGTAAACAATAATACTCTTACTAAAAACAAAGAATTTATTTGTGATATAAGTTGGTAACGAGTATATTATCTTTTTGATAAGATTATTTATATTCTTTTAGTATTTTTGCTATTATTATAATCCCAATTTTTTTGTATGTTATAATTATTGTATAAGTACCTAAATTTTCGAAGTCTTAAAAACATACTAATATTAGATAAAAGATCAGAAATTCAGTATTTCATTTACATGCTAATAATATTTTTTGTATTACTATAATGAATACAAATGTTACATTTTTTTGTAATGCATTGTATAAAATTTTAGTTTTTTAATAGAAATATGTTGTAATAATTTTATTGAATGTGCGTTAAATATTTATTTTTAGGAATAAATATTGAGTATATTGGGGCTTAGATCAGGGATGAGATAGGTGCACTCCCGAATAATGAAATACGTTAATATTATATTTTCACCCTATATGAAATGTTAAAAATGCGGAATCATCGCAATATTTAATATCAATAAATTCGTTGAATTATATTTATAGAAAAAACATTATACTACCGCACAGACACCTTAATACTATTTCTAAATATTGAAATATAACGTATATAATCTTATTTAATAATTATTTCTAGCATATTATTAAAATAAGTATTGTCAACCTAGTTGTGTAGCTGAGTGTTTATATTTAAAGGAATGTAGGTGCTTTTAAGCTTTACGTATAGTGGACGTAACGGAACTCTATATATTAACTAATATGTAAATACTGTGTGTGTGTGAGAGGGTGCGTGTATACCCTCGACATACTTAGTTATACCCCAACATAGTTATAACCCAACATATCATGTATACCTCAACATACCTCAACATAGTTATACGTAGAAATTATTTTTTGGTATATTTAACTTAATAAAACTTTTTAATCCTTGTAACTTCGCACTTAGAGACATATTATGTCATACCTTGTGAATAATATAGTTGATATCTAACTGAAACTTCCACAGTGCATATGTGTTTGTTGCCGGTTCTATACTCATTCTTGTTAGTTGTGACAATGGTGTACGAACACGTACGTGATGTTGTACTTTACTATAACAATTTGGGATCGTGTAAGGAGAGAAAATTTTGTACGAGAAATTGATTAGGCAAGTTATCTGACTTCTTTACTGACGATATGATCGCACTTAATGTTCAGTATACAATACAATTAGTGCTAACTCTCTCTGTGTTACTATATTTGCTCCCAATCGGTACGTACGTATATACATTAAAAGCAGCGGATCAATTAATAATAATGGCAAGTTTTATTGGCCTTTGGAAGAGTATTCTTTGAGGAGTAAAAAAATAATCGCATCGAGAAATCTTTAGTAGGAATAATTAGGGTTGCTCAAATTTTAGGTCTGTTAACTTATGTGCCCCTTCTCCATTTTGTAGTCCATTAAAAAACGCATATAATGTGGAGGACACGGTAAATATTCAAATGAAAATAGTGCAAAATATTGAAATTAGAAGTAGAACAATTTAACTGAATACTTTATTTTGTCTTTTACAATTCTAGCAGCGATATGCATAAAATTTGGTATTTAAAAACAGCTTTGACATTTACAAATAAAAACAATGAGCTATTACATATAGAACACAAGGTGCTATGTAACTTCAATCAAGTAGCCTTAATAAGAAAGTATGTCATTTTGTAATCAATTACAATAAAATTATTAAATCTTTATCCTTAAATATATTAAACTCAGAGACCATAATTTGATGATGAATTCCGTATTGCGTGGACTCTGTTGTATTGTATATCTTTATAAGGTTGTTTTAATTGTTGTAATAAATACCGCCTTTTTAAAAAAATTAGGAACTTGGGAAATCTATTCTAATATTGCATATTGTATTTAAAATATTATTAATTTCTGAAACTCCTATTGATACTCCTATAATTAAATTTAAAAAATACTTTTAGATCAATTGCCAATTTCAAGCTATTGAAGAGCACAAATCTTTTATCACAGTTTTTTTAATTTTGAAATTTCATCAACAAATTCAAGACAATAAGATAATAAGGGATTTTTGGTCTTTTTAAAACTATCTATTACTGCCAAACTGATTGAGTGTTCAAAGTAATATCTAAAGGAAACTGCTATTTTTTTAAATTAAATTTTTAAATGGTCATTTAACCCTTATACGGTGCACATGATCATTTTTGATCACCTATATAATCAAATTGAAATAAAAAAAATCTATATGATGTAGATAATTTATATTTTGGATCATCTTTTGGCAAAGTAATATGTTGAACGTAAAAATATTGAATAATATTTTCAAAAGTATGATGTACAGCATAAGTATAGAGTTTATAGTACTTAACTCTGAGAAATAAAAACCTCTAAACCTGACCAATTATTCATCAATAGTCAAGAAAGTGCTAGGTGTATAGCAGGCTAGGCAATGTGCAATAAAGAGATTGAATAGATCTTGAATGGCAGCTAACTTATCTTGCCTTTGTTGCTTATTTCTAGTTGTCTGGTTGTTGTATCATATAAAATGCAGAAGAAGTTTGAACCTGTTTAGCAACATAGCAGCCTGAAGTCAGATACAACCATGCTCTTTGGACCAGAGTTGCTTGTAGCTTTTGTGTGCCAAACAATACACACTACAGAGTAGAAGCACTCTAAGAAAGCACTCTAGTTTAATCACATTAATGGGTCTCCATCTTTGAGCAAGCCAGCTTTGATTATCCTGAAAAAAATGATATATGTATCATATTTATCATATTATATCATAACTGCATCATATGAAAATATAAATTATACAATATTCAGGTACAATGTGGTTGGTACAGTACAAGAGCTTACCTGTATGATTATTTGGGCTGCTGCATGGGCATTTGTGTGTTGAAGGATCAACTGCAAAATTTTGTCTGTAAACATTACCTAGTTGGAAAGTCTGAAGAATTGTTGTGGCCTGTTGTCTGGCTATGTTTGTAGGTCCAGTACGCTGTCTGAAGACATTATTCCGGTTTGGTTGCCAAGGTGCAGGAGGCTGGTGCTCCCATTAAAAAAGGCCATTTCAAGATGTGAGGAGAGGTAGATTATCATCTCCACTATCAGACTCCTTGGAAGATTTGCTTGAAGTTTCTCTTTCAAGATGATCAGAATCAGAAGCTTCATCTATTGATGGATCAGAGTCTGAATTGTCAATTATACGTCTAGCAGCCATGCCTGAATATTTATGACTACTTATCTCAATAAATATGAATAACTATTATCTCTCACTCACTACATAACCACATTGTATTGAATTGTCTGCACCAATAGAATCCATGCCCCCAAAGTATAATGCAGATTACATGTCTTATTCATGATTAAGGTGAACAAAAATGATCATGTGTGCCATATAAGAGTTTAAAATAAAAATATTTAAAACAATAAATTACTTTACTTAAACTCAAAAACCAAAGCCACACACAAATTGGGGTGGAGGCCAACAAAAATTTAAAATGTCACCTTACTGAAAATATATTGTTTTGTCTAGTAAGTGTAACTTTATTCCTAAAAATGACACTTCATTAATTGGTTTATCTGGCAAAACTTAAATTTACAAAAAGGACATATATAACCATTTATAACTGTTTATAACTATTTTACCTGGTATTACTTTATTCACAAAAAGGACATCCTACTGAAAATATAGTGTTTAATGTTAATAGAATAGAATCTATAATGTTAATTTATTAGAATCTAATGTTATAAGTTTAATTTTAAAAAGGGCCCTTTTTACAATCAATAATTATTGTGGAGGCCCCCTTGTAACATGGTCCCTGTTATAAAAATATACTTAATATATGTTGTAGGTAACATTAAGATGTCTTTAAATTATAAATGATTTTTAATTTTTTTTTACTAACTTCATATTATTTAATCAAATTATTTTGTGTTACATTTATAACAAACTATGTTTTATATATGACACTGTACAAATTTTGGATAATTGTATAATGTAATACTATTAATATCTTTCTTTAAATGCATATAAGACACAAGTTAGTATGGTGAATATTTTTGAAGGTTAATTTTAGTGTACACATGGCTTCAAGTATGCATGTATAGAGTAAATGTAAGTTTTTAAATTTGACACAATGATTTTTTAAATGTATACACTTATGTACACAACTAAAAGGCATATTAACATATATTTTCTTATAGTTTGAACACCAAATTGTCCCCTTGGCCCCTTAGGCTGTTCAAGTTTCTTCACAATGATGTCTTATAGATACCATATAAAATCTGTTATTGTTGACCAGCACAAGTATTTGCCTATTGGCTTCATAGTTAAAACCATATACTCAACATTGGAAACATCAATGACTTCACCTGTGTACAAAATCAAATGAATTGTGAACTAACATGTGCTGTCACAATGAATAAATTAAATAAGAGATATATGTATATACAGAAAAGAAAAATATAAGAGTCGATTGCATAAAGCGGTATTAGCTGCTACCAATAGCTTACAACTATACTGGTAGTAACTCTAGGAAAATCAATAAATTTAGTCCCACGCGGATTACATAAACTGCTACCAGGAGTAAAATATTTACACCTAGGTGTAAATATTTGAAAAATCAATATATTTAGTCCAATGGTCTACTACCATGAGGGTAGGTATAACTCCATTGTTTTGATATAGTTTTCATGTTAGCATTGAAAAAAAATGGCCGGACTTATAATAATGTGTTATTAGTTTACATTGTACATATATAGAAATTTATAAAAAAAATTCAAAAACTATTTTAAGTCAAATATTTTTATTTTTCTCTCAAATGAAAAGCATTCTAATTTTATATAGCTATACGTACTTATCAATATAAAATAATTCTACTAAACATCCCAATTCTATATTGTAGGACAAAACAGTAACATCATTAAATTTGCGGAAATCAAGAACATTGTAATGGAGTTTCCAAATTTTAAACAAATTTTAATTGGCTAATCTTTAAATATAACATGGATTTCCCAAAACTTACGCCAGGTATTAGTTAGTCTAGTAGTTAGCTAATACCACTTTATGCAACTGAATTTACTCCCTGGTAGTAACTGCTACTGGTATTAAGGCTACTATCGGTAGCAGCTAATACCACTTTATGCAATCGACTCTAAGATTATTAGATTTGGCTTAGCAGGATACATTTTGCCAACATACATGACAAGGCACCAATCAGGGATTTGTAAGTCTGGAGTTAGGAACATCCATATATTTGAATTGGAAATCAGGTACCTCTGAGTCACTAGTCAGTATTGAAAAATGACAGATGTCCATTAGAGGTATTTATATAAAGATTTTTTTTATATTGCTGGGGTCTCTTGATGTTGTTATGTACTATATTATTTTATTGAATACTATATATGTGTATATTTTAATGTATAATTTGATGTGATTGACTAATGTTGATTAAAAAATTATTAAAAATCTAAATACACTAATAATATTATACAACTTTTGAAATTTGTTATGTGTGTGACAGTCTCACCCATAACAGTCTGTGTTACATTTGTGACCAGATACAATTTTCACTTTTTCAAATATAGCAATACAGTATGAAAGGAAGTTTCTTAATAATATTATGGTGACAAGACTTCTTGTTTATATTTAAGAATATTTTAAAAATGTGTTTGGTATGTTAGCCATAAGTAAAACTTCTAATAGATTTGTGTTACATGTGTGACAACAAAATCATCAATTCATAAAAAGTAAAATATTTAAAAAAGAGTACAGTGTGTTGCCTAAATTTGAATTTTTACTTTAATTATTTTGTTTTTGTTTTATGGTAATACTTTTGTGTTGTTATTTTTGTAATAATTATTTAATATAATTCAAAAAATGGAAATTACATTAAGAATAATAGTTTTTTAATAAATTTAAGAATAAGAAAGTAATTCAATACCAATCAATATTTAGCCAAATAAAATTGTAAACAACAAAAAATATCTAAAATATTAAATTTAGAGATATATTCTATTCAAATAATTAGGAATTTAATAAAAACATCATAGTTGAAAATTGGCATTTTGGTTTCACTTTTTGAGAATTGCCCTATATATATTTCAGTCTGAAGTTTGAAAATAAGGAAAATTGCTGAAAAATAAAAATCTACCAAAAGGCAGCATCTGTAGCCACATATATATATGACATATTAAACATTTTTGATAATTTTTCTGCTGATTTTGAATTTTATTTATTATATGAAATTTATTTCTAAAAATAATAAATATATGTTGTGTACCAGAAGCAAATTAGTATGGTTCACAAATGTGTACAACAGCAAATTTGTTGATTGTGCACACTGTTTGCGAACCGTTTACATATGATAATATATGATATAATTGTATTGTAATTGTTTTATGTTAAATTTTAAATCAATTTAAATTTGGTGTTAGTACAATAATTTTGTTGTCCCAATAATGAATATACAATAGGTTGACATAAAATTGCTGTTGATATGCAAATTGATATAATATTTCAATAAATAATTTTGATTATTGTTTTTGAAATAGATTTACAACAATATTCATTTGCTGTCATATGTTATATTTATGTTAATCTTATTTTATTTAAAAATCATTGTTGGTACATGTATAACTGTCCCATTCATATGAACCATTAGTGCCATTCAAATGGTTGGTTGTAGGTACATCCTGTTTGTAAACCAGACAAACTTGCTTATGATACACAAAATATATATAATTAATTTGATTATATATATTAATTCAAAAATGAGCTGAAACGGTATATTATACTTTTTCTGCCAATTTTAATACATATTATATAATAATAGGCAATCACCAAAATTTTCTGCTGAATTTAGTGATATATATTTATTATTTTTAAATTGGCAGAAAAGGTATAAAATATCACATATTTTACTATTTGTACATGTAAACTATTTACTAAGTTAAATATTCATGGATGTATTTAAAATGAATTAAAATGAATTAATATAAAATGAAAGAACGAAAAATAAGTCCAGTATGTGTTTAGTATTGTAAACATTATTTGGATTAGTATTGTAAACATAAATGTTCATAAACCTAAATTTGAGTATATTCAATCTAAACTCAATTACATACATTACATATCTTAATTTGACCATGTATATACAATGCAAGTTTACGAAATCTGAATACCGCTGTATTACGAATTATATTTTTTATAAGATATATAAACATATATATATATCCTTGACTAAGGATATGGTTAACTATATGAATAGCTAACTAAATATAGATAAAGCAGTTTTATATAATTTATACTTTCAACAATTTTTTAAAAGAAGTATTTATTGTATCACTGTATGTTTATTATATACATATCGTGTTAAAACTTGTTAAAATAAAATAATTTGTTTTTATTATTATTTATTAATTAATAAAATTCTTGTACAGTGTTTAATAAAGTATAATAAAATCAAATTTAATTTAATTAACTCAATTTCTAGATTATTTATTGGTTTGTGGACCAAATATTGTATATCATTTTGATTTAGGGGCTGTCCATAAAATATGTGATGCTATTTTTTACAATTTCAAACCCCCCCTCCCCCGCTCATAACGCTTTGTGACAATTTTGCATATCCCCTAAATAATAACGTGATACTGGTCAAACCCCCCCCCCCTTCAACATAAATACATATAAATCGATATTTTGATAAAACTTGCAATATGATAGTTTTAATTATTTATGAGAAAATGAAATGAAATTCATAATTAAAGTACCTTATACCCTGTTAATACTAGACCACAGCACACAGTCCTCTAACACTTTGAAACATATATTATGTACAGAAATATAATATCTTAATTAATCAGATAGTAATAAAACTTGTATAGAGAGAACATAAAGTGTTTACTCTCGCTATTTTTTTTCAACGTCATGTGACGCTGCACTAACTACCCCCCTCTCCCCCATGACGGTCTGTGACATATATTAATAAAATGACATTTTATATCATATATGAAAACTATTTTTTTTATAAATATATAAATATTCGTTTTTTTATAAATATAAAGTTTTATTTTAAAATCAACTCCAATTTATTACATTTTCTTTAATCAATAGATAAAGTGAGTTTTTCACTGAATTCTAATATTTTTATGTTACACAATAAACCGGTTTTATATTGTTTACATAATTAGCTTAAGCTCATATTGACGTCAGTAAATATTACATTTCAATTTATAATCTCTATTAATTGTATTCTAAAGTAATTCTAATAATAATTAATAGCATTACTTTAGAATACAAATAATTCAAAATAAAGAATACAATTATTGTATTCTTTAATTTGAAATATTGTAATAGCTATTTTAGTTTTTTAAATGTTTTTCAACAATAAATTTAAGGCTACACTACAAATGCAACCTTTTACAACTCTTGTTGCATACTAAAATTCTATGCTATTCAAGAAAATAAGTTCAGCTGTGGTAGACGTTTCCGAGAATTTCGTCATAACTATAAATAGGTTTATATTTGTACTCAACGTCAGTTTATTGAAACATGACGAGGCTCTCTGAAATAGATTATATAAGGAGACAAGCATAATATACATAAACATAACACAGGACAAAAGATATAGGTAAGTATGAATTGATGAATGAAAATTGTCTAAACAAATGAAATGTCTTTGTGGCAGCTATCGGATCATACTTTCTGCACGATCAAGTATGTTGTGTACATTTGTCGCACAGAATATTTCTTAAAAAATTCTATCGTAATTGAATAATCATTGGATACAAAGGGGTTTGGAATTGCTAAAATAATTAATATGTATAATTAATTTGTTAATTCAACCTACTATTATGTATTAAAATGTATTATAAGGGTTATACTATAGTAAAATAATTGAATATTCTAAAATATTTCAACTTTGATCTGTTTGAGTAGGCTTTTTATGATTCATTCAAAATCGATAAAACGTGTTTCTATAACATTTCTATTTCATGAATACCTAAAAACACTAAATACACTAAACAACAGTTGTAAAAGGTTGCATTTGTAGTGTAGCCTTAAATTTATTGTTGAAAAACATTTAAAAAACTAAAATAGCTATTACAATATTTCAAATTAAAGAATACAATAATTGTATTCTTTAATTTGAATTATTTGTATTCTAAAGTAATTTTATTAATTATTAATATAATTAATTTAGAATACAATTAATAGAGATTATAAATTGAAATGTAATATTTACTGACGTCAATATGAGCTTAAGCTATTTATGTAAACAATATAAACCCGGTTTATTGTGTAACATAAAAATATTAGAATTCAGTGAAAAACTCAAAAAAAACAAAAATGTTATATTCTTTGTGAATTCCAAGTTATTAGAAAACACCTTTAACCATAACTACCTAAGGGGCTGTCCACTAAAACACCACATTAGTCTACTTGGAGATAACCTCTTCTATTGAAATATTTTTCTGTAGATTTTGATAATGTTTAGTAGTTCTTTATTTATCAAATTGTTTCAAAATTTATCGTTCTTTCCAATCTAAATATTTAAATTTTCAATTGTGTTTGCATAATATTGAAATATAAAATAGTAGTACCCATAATATACAATCATTCAATATGTAACATAGTCCATTTACAGTGATTTTAATTATTAATGTTTCACTTATTTAATACTATAAAATAAAATTATACGAAATTAGACATACACCTCCATAGATGTTTCGCAATTAAGAGTATATGTATCAGGCACGAAGAAACGTTTTCAATGTTGGGGGGCACCGCTCAATCTCCAGTCGCCCCATGGCGACTATTTGAAAAATACTGCTCTAAAATGCATTTAAAGGCCTCTAAAATCATCATTACGAGAAACTGAAACAGTTAGAATTCGCAGTTTTTAGGGTGCAACTTTATTTTTATTTTTTTTTAATCCGCAATTTTTTGGGTGTCACTGCCTAGAATAATCTGCCTAGCTCTATGATACACACGTTCTATGACCTGACTAGCCTAACTGTTACTTGATAGATTTACAATTTTGATACACTTTGATATTCAATTTTTTTAGGTTATGTAATTATAATTATTTGCGTTAATAAATTAATAGTTTACCCCACATTTTTAAAAATTTTATTGTACAATTATTGTGGGGCCCAAAACATACTCTGGCCCCCCCACTCCGACTCTTGGGGGGCCACGTGCTCCCCCGCCCCCACCCCCCCGGTTCCTACGTGCGTGTGTATTGTAGAGAATAAAAATCATTAGTGTATTAATATTGAATAATATAATTAGTGAACATAAATTTGAAAAATATCTATCTTAGGAATAAACAGAGTGTCACGGATTGCTACCTTTAATCTAGCCAAAATATGTATTCACTTATATTATCAATTTCACGCAATATATACCTACATATGTATTTTTACTGCAAATTATTTATCAAGTGCTTTACTGTGTTAGGCAAACACAACAATTCTTTCGCCCTTTTTATTTTGAGATATTTGACTTACTTATTGATTAAATGTAATTTATAATCACTTAATTGACTCTTTGTTCCCATTCTATTTGATGCCCCATATAACTGTTACTTTGTATCATCAATAATATTATTCAAACCCTTGAGAATTCACCCTTTTGATCGAAACTAGTTGTGTATAACTGACTTTGTTACAGAGAAAATGTTTTTTTTATTCTTAAAAAATTATAATCATAAAGTAATATTCTAGAAATATTTCACTGAATATATTAAGATCCCAAGATATCGTAATTGTTATTATTTTTGTATAGTTAATCGATATTTAACAATACATTTTATTTTTTTATATTTCAGTAATGGCTTCTATGTACAATGACCACGACACCAATTCTTATATTAACTTTATTAAAATGGAAATTTCAAAATCTCCAAATCCTAATGAAAAAGGGTATTTATTTATTTACAAATTATATATTATAAACTGTTCATAAATTTCTAAAATATTTTTTTAATACATACGTATCTAGCTTCTATCAGATATTGTGATATGATAGCTAGTTAGATATTGTGATATGATAGCTAGTTAGATATTGTGATATGATAGCTAGTTAGATATTGTGATATGATAACTAGTTAGATATTGTGATATGATAGCTAGTTAGATATTGTGATATGATAACTAGTTAGATATTGTGATATGATAACTAGTTAGATATTGTGATATGATA
>JAUZNC010057832.1:0-12206 GCA_034780395.1 Vannuccia rotundouncinata | reverse complement strand
AATGTTATCACCAACAAAGTTCATATAAGCGGCCATTTTAATTTATGTTTTGCAGTAAAAGAAATAAGCACAATAATTCTTTATACATAAATTGGCTTTCAATATAAAACAACATCAAACAAATATCATCCATTTTTATTGGTTAGGGACGCTGACTAACTTTGTTAGACACCTCTTAAGGTGACTAACGATTACAATACAACTTATAGTCAGCGACTTAGTCTTCATTCCCTGACTTAGTCATCGACAGGACTAAGTCAGGTCTATGAATACCGTCCCTGGGGTCTCTGGTTGTGATCGTTATTCAACTTTGTTCAACAAGAATGTCCAATTTTTTTTAGTTTAATTAATCTGATTGTATGTTTCGTCTTAACGTTTTGCGCTTTATTGAGGTGTGTTTCTTGTTTATTTAAGAATACAATGGCGAGATGGTCAGTTTTCATGGAGGGTTTCCTTACTATGACTGGATTATGATTGGCTTCATTGACGAAAATTGATCTAGGAAATTTCAACTCTGGTTGGATTGTCAACTATCGGTAAGAAATTGGTATATTCAGAGATTAAATCGTTGTCCAGAGAGTTGAAGTATCCTGCTAGAATGATTTATATGTTGGGTACTCGGTCTTGAACTGTTCCGATGTGTTTTTCAGGTATTGTAGAATAATATCATTTCTGTAATCAGGCTTAGGGCATGGTACAGAGCTCCAAATATAAAGGGGGGGGGGGGCTTTTTTATTTAGTTTGTAACCATAGAATTTTAAGTTTAGGGTTTGTTGTAGGAATGTTTGATCCGGGGACATTCTCGCATGATAAAATTTAGAAACAATATATATTAAATTGTTTCTACATTATTTAATAGTTTTCCTTTTACTAAATTAAATATTTCATTTAAATTAAATTTTAAATTTATGTATAATTCGTGTAGTTATAACAACAATACAATTTGTTCTACTTTATTAAATAGCTTTAATTTGACTGACAGTAACCATATATCTTTGAAGGAATAATTCTCTGTAATTCTTCGCTTTTAAATGTAGACGTAAGTTACATTTATATTATACTTGATGCGAATATAAATTATATATTTTTTTGGACATTTTGGAACATTTGAGAAATTGAAAAAGTATCCTTTGCTGCTAATTTATTGAAAAAATTCAAATTTTTTAGACGAATAATATCATTATAATTTTGAGAAAGTTTTTTGAAATTAGCGACAGACGTTTTCAATATTGCATCGAAGACAAAGCGTTGAAACAAAAAATCAATAAGATTTGATCACTATAAATTATTAATTTTTTATGCCTATATATATTTTTAAAACTAGATACAAATTTAAAATATTCGAAATAAAATATATAAGAAATCACTTTATGATATTGTTGTATGTTGGGTGATTTGGCAGTCAGGTAATGACGAAAATGCATTTACACAAACACAATACATATCTTAACATATTACCTATTATATCTCCATCATTTTTACAATACAGTACTTTTGAAATATAATATTTTATCAGATTTTCCTAACAAAAACGAAAATTGTGATTATTTAATCGATACTAATTAGGATAAAATAGTAATGCGTTATACACAATTGAACACATTCATATATTTGTATTGGTAATATCTAACTTTTGAATTTTGATTTTTTATAACTGATGAATCTGGAGAATTTTATTTTGCAATAGCTGACATGATAAAAATGTATTCCTTATGTCAATTTATATAAGATTTACCAATATCTTGATCTTTAATAAATCAATATTCGCTAATAGGGTGGGGGGAGTGAAGTCGGGAGGGTTGTACCACCCCTTCAGCTACGCCAAAAAAAGGTTCACATCTATGCCAAACAAATATACTTGTATGATCAATTCACTGTTTTGTCATTTGATATCATGCTTACTTGTGGGAGCATGCGATAATTGTTTATGATAAATTGGAATTATTTTGAAATAGTTTAGACAAAAATGGTTCCAAAATGATGATTACGACCTCCACTTGAAAAATTCTGTTTACGCCCATAATATAAATATAAATATATGCAATATACATAAAATACGTTCAGCACCAATTATCTGAGTATGTTATAGGCAAGGATTTTGCCAATTTTAAGGTGTTTATCAACTATTGATCGCAAGTAAGGAGAATGTATCAAACAGAGATATCATTTCAATGTTTATGTTATTTGTAGAAATGTATTCATGACTGCAGGTGTCCGTGGTGGCGGTATTTTCAAAAGTAACTTTATGAATAATCTTTAATTTTCGATGAATTATGTTTCATTTGGAGTTAGAAATAGAAAAAAATGATATAAGACTATAAAGCTAATCAATTACAAAATTATTTTATAGTGTGAATGACAAATTGCAAAATTTAAAACAAACATTTTTAAAATTGATTTTGACAACATGGCCGGCTTGAAATTAAAAGTCAGGATTAAAAAAATAATTTGTTGGTAATATAGTAGAATTATATTTATTGCATAACAAGAACTGTGACATTGATAAACATAAATATTGAATTTTTTTGATTTTCATTTATAGTGTTTACTACTAAAGAGTTGATACAATAAATATTAAATCGTCATGTGTATAGATATAATGTAACATGTTGTGCATATTCAGTAGATCAATATTATAAAGATAGCTGTTTCCAAAAATATATTTTAATAATAAAACATGATTTAATGAAGAATGTGACAACATCAATTAATCCATTAACGAAAGAAAATCGGTCAAAAGTTATCAAGTCACTCATAGCATTCGCATACGTAAAATAAAAATACTTGATAATAATCATTAAAAGTATAATATTCAATACCAGTACCTTCCAATGTTATGGTTTTCATTGCAACAGTCATATATTGTTGACCACCAGTTTCACCATTCATGAGAGTCGCATTTCCAGATGGAATTGTCAAAGTTGTTCCTTCAATTTGATTGAAAAATCCAGTCATCGGGTTTCCGGTACTAACTGGTCGAACTCCTCCGCAGTGTAACATAGGGTGATAAGTAGTGACCATTGATCCACTACTTCGAAGCCCTGTAAACGTATAAAAATTTGAAATTAAATTAAATTTAATTTAATTTAATATAATAAATATATAAAAGAAGATTTCGTAATAAATATGACAATTGTCTCGTCAAACCATTATTTTTATGTAACGGTAAAACTTGAAAAAATGATAGATATTTAATGGAATAAGAATCAAAATAGACAACTTAGAAAAAATATGTTCAAAGAATTTTTTAATACCACTAGAATTCGGTATTAATCTTTTACCTCCAAATATTATCCGTTGCTTTAATGATATTATGAAAAACTCATTGAACAGTCTGACCAAATTTATTTTCGTTTTTATAATTTAAAAAGACTTATTGTGGACATGTTTGCAAGTTAAGTAGATTTAATTTTTTTTAAATATATTTCATTGTAATTTTTATCAGTACGTTTCACTCAGAAAGTGTAAGCAGAAGGGTAGGCAAATAAATAGCGTTTTGCGCAAAGAAATCATAATACATTTATTTTGGTACTTATGGTTTACTAGAATGGATAACCAATTAATTCAAATATATTTATAGATTCACAGCGACTTTTTTTTAATCTATGGATATAATTTATTGACATAAACTTTTCAAATATCTATATTAGTGAAATCGGTAAAATGAATATTGAAATTGAACGAAAAGCAGTGCGATATAAATTATTTAAATGCAAGCTTATCATACAATAATTTTAAAGTTACTGATATTCATCGATCATTGGTGTTGTTAATATCAGTACAACAAATTGCTAAAAAGTATACAGAAGGACAAAAGGAGTTCTTTATAACGAAAGATGGTTCTATATTTCAAAATTTATTGTAAACATAAATTATATTTAATAATTATACTTTTCACAAAAAAGTTTCTAAAAACGCATTTTTTTACGGACCGAATATTTATAATTATTATATTATCATAATGTACATCTCTTATACACATTCCGCAATATTATATACATTAATATGAACTAATTAAATATTTTTTAAAGTGAAACAATGTAAACAAAATATATAAAATTTCACTCACACTGAATGTTATTTCCCATCCAAGTAAAAGCAGCGTTCTGTTGGGCTGTCGTGTTGAACTCCGCCAGTCTTCCACCTGCCCTCAAACAGTTTCGCTCAGCTTCTGGATGATCAACTAATGATCGCCCGATGAAAAATCGCTTTCCTTCCACTTCAAAATCGATTGTTGAAGAACAGAATTTCTTTTTATAGAAATTGGCTTCATTAGAGGTCTGAGTTGAATTGATCTCACTTTCTGGATAAGCATAACAGGTGCACATGTCCTTGTTGAATTTAAGGAGACAAGCTTGTTTTCCATGACAGAAAATTGCACAATCTATACTATTCCCATCGGAAAAGAAATGTTTGACCATAATAGCTCGATCAAAATTCGGTGTACAATAATTATCATTTGATGAAAGATAGAAAGATTGGACAAGTAAAAATCGTGCAAGTATGATAAACAAGGTTGAAAACATTGCAAGCATTTACAAGATATATTATTTTTTAATAAAAAACATTTTTTATTTATACCATACACAAACAATCTTATTGGATAATTAAGATCCAATTGCATCTTATTGGATACATCCTATAGAAAATAACGTATAGCACCATTTCTTATAAAACTGTTTAGGAATTTTTTTTTCTGCTTCATATGATTTAGGAGGAACATGCAGGTATTAATTAGGAATAGTTGCAATCCTTGTTGAATGTATTATAAAGTATTTATAATTCAAATTTTGAAATGAATGACAAATGTTTTTGTGATGGGCATATTTATGAAACAATCTAAAATATCGTGTAGATTAATACACCATAAAATAATACTGACGATTTGTAGTAAAAAGCAAGACATGCAAGCTTAATAATTACAATATCAATGGGTAAAATATCCTGGCGAGTAGTATGGAATGTGAACTTATGTTACAACTTCGACAATAACCTAAATTTAAGCTGTCGACCAATAAGAAAAGATCAACAGGTCAAGAGATCTCCCCCAATCGCAAATGGTCTTCCATTATACTTTTTAATTTAAATTTATTACATTATATCAGACGCATTAATATAGAAATCCTACCAGCTTGAATTCTTAAAGCAGTTGATAATTTTTACATTAAAAAGTTATAGGTACAACGTAATATATGTTTATGTATAAAAATCGGATTTATGAGAATCAAGTGTTAAAAAAATGAATCTTTTAGGAATAGAATAGTTATTATAACTTACAGATTAACGTTTTGCTTGGAAGACTTGAAACAGTGCGAGTATGTATATTGCTTCAGATATTATTCAGTTATAGTTCATTACTTACAATTTCAAATGTCCCGAAGCACCAATCAAATCATAAGGCAATCTACAATATGTCAGTTATATTATAATATTATAATATTACACTTTGAGAAATAAACTATGAATGTAAAATAACGACTAATAAAAAAATTGATTGACCTTGACATTTACATTAAAAATTTATAACACATAACAAATACAAAAGAGCGAACATTGAATACATATTTAAATTTAGAACACCTCATAGCACACATACCTTAATTTAGAGCACACAAGGGTATGACAAAAGCGTTCCTAAAATTTGTAGTACATGGAAAATATTATTGATGATGTCCACAATAGTTAAGTATGATGTGTTTTTGCCTTGTTCGAGCCTGGACGCACTAAAGTCATGGAGTGCTGTTTAGTTTGAGAGATGAGCATAGACATATAATATAGTTAAAGTATATTAGATAGTATATTAAACCTTCGTAAGTATGAGCTTCTTACGATAAAAGATAAAATGTTCGTACGACAATGCTTAAATCGCCTTTCTCGAAACCTTCTTACGAACTTCGTAGAGTTACGAAAAATGTATGACTTATATCATTTTTCTAACAATGTTTGATAAGATTGTAAGATAAAAATATACCATTCTATAAATTTTAGCAATTTAAAAGTAATATATATATATATATATATGGAAAGTACGTTTCTTTATCTTTATTTTGAACCCAAACATGACATAGACAATTTAGTTATTTATAAAATATAAAATAATGACTTATCACGCTCAATTCGTATAAAATCGAGTGAGAAAGACTAGATATCGGAGAATTAGGCTTCAACTCGAAACGGAAAAACATCTTTAATTTTTATTTTTTATATAATAATATGTTTAATATTATGTACACTGTTATATTTCTATTGATTATTACTAACTATAACACTTTGTAAAAATATCAAATTTATAACTAATGACTTTAAAATTGTTTTGATTTTTAAAATTTATATATTTACTAGTTATATATTGCATTTTGTATTGTTTAGTCCATATAAAGAAGTCATGGTGCTGCATAATTAATATAAAAATAAATAATAGAATGCATACCTCGTAAATTAATGTAATCTTATCTATTTTTAGTATTTATTCTAAAAAAGTTTTATGTAAGTAATATAAAATCACAGTATATATATATAGCAATATAACTTTGTGAATCCTTACAACTACAATTAGATCATAAATTAAAAATATGCTTCATAAATTTATTAATTAAAAATCTATATACCAAGCTATATATGGATAAAATTAATTTTACAAATATTTTATAATATGATATCGTTATATATAGTCATAATATTTTATCATTACAGTCTTAACATTAATTTCAGCACATATAAAATAATTTAAACCAACTTATACATTATTTATGTAGTACTTACGAATATTTAAATATTACTATCAAAACTAGCGATATTGTATCCTGTTCGTAGCTACAATTGTTTCGAGAACAGCCCAAATTCAAAAATCTTTCTTACGAGTTAAAATGGTTTCGAGTAAAGACATACGATGATGGTAGCAACTTACGAGTAAATTTGATCGTACGAACGTTTCGAGAAAAGACCCCCAGATGAATGTTTAGTTTCGGTTTCGTCAATAGCGCAAATTCATTGTTTGTCCTAATAAATGGGACATTACTTTCAGAACTTTAGGTATTAGTATTTTAAAGATATGTATCTGATTCCTTTCAGTTTTGTCTTTTGGTACCATAAACTGGAGTATTAAAACCACCTTTTCGATATTTTTGTTGATTGCTAATTGTTATGAATACCACTTAGGGGATCAATATAGTGTACATGCAACAGGCCCCCAACAAACTAAATTTTACTCTACATATTCAAATTTTATTAATGGCCCTCTACATATTCAATTTCATTATTGGCTTTTTTTATATAGAATAGGGCCCTCTACAAACTAAATTATATTATGGGCCTTTATAGATATATTTTATAATATATATATATAATTTTTTAATTTTATATATTTAGAATTAAATTTGATTATGAAAATTATGTAAATAAAAAATAGTCATTTAATGACCAAAATTTCTTACACGGTGGATTTCCTTCGTACGCAGGACAATTCTCAAGTCTATAGAATATTCTGAAAGTGGGTAAACCTACATCGCAGGCTATACACTATTCAAACATCCATTAAAAACTTACAAAACAGTCTTTGCAGACTTTAAAGTCGCAACCTTCTCAGTATCAGAATAAGGAAACCAAAAACGAAGATAATAGATACCAAATTGATCTATGCTTATTAATTGACGAATTCTTGCAATTAAAGGCAGCACCTAATACCATGTTGTGTCACAAAAATAGCGGACAAACAAAGCTACCGTTTAAACAGTTTCCAGTTTTTTAGCGCTTTTAGCATATAGTGTGGGTTCTTGTCGCTCGCTCTGTATTCTTTGGCAAGTCTTCACAAGTCTTCTATGTGAATTCGCAATATTCGCAACAATTGGGTATTTAGCACAGAAGCCGATCTACTAATAGCAACAGTACTGAAACCGTCATCTGGAATGGCATTGTTGCCTTCCCCAAGAGTATCGCCACCTTCGAAATTGTTCCTCAGTTTTTAGAATTGTGTTTTTCTTCATGCTCATTGTCATTGGCATTGAATCTCAATTTCAAATGGTCCTGACTGTTATGTAATGTCAATTGAAACAGCAATCATCAGGTCAGTTTCTTTGGTTCAGCAGCTACGAAGCGCAGATACTGCAATGACTGATAGTTTATAGTATTTTGAATATAGTATTAGTATATAGTATCTCTTGAATTGATTAAGAAATAAAAAAAAATTCTTCTGAGGAGATGATATATATATATATATTATTATTATATCTTAAAAAACTGTATTTTTCTAATGTATTCAATCTCTGTGAAATGTAAAATCTCTATGGTAGAATAGAATTATACATTAAATATTAAAGACAGAGTTAGAGTAATATATGGTGGGGTACATAAAATTAGTAATTATACTTTTCCCCGAAAATATAATAAATTCATATAAGAAATAAGTAAAATTATTTTTTCGTTTGTTTATATATGCAGATCTCATTTATTTGTGAGTAATATTCGTAAAATTCGTGTGTAAAGAGTACACCAGAAAATCATCCCACAGATATCCTACAGTTCCCCAATAAACCTATGGTAGCTGCTATCCGTTGGACGTCCTATGTGAATCCTAATAGGTCCACAAGGTCTGCCAATTTTGATAAAGTCCGGTAGAAGTTCTACGAACTAGGAGTAAATTACTCCCTTTACAAAAGTCTTTTGGAAGTCCTCGAAACTACTTTTATATAAAATATCTATGGCGGACGAAGGGGGTGAAAATGAAAATCATAAAAATGCATTTTCCTTTACATGTTGTACATAATCAGTAAAAAGTGTTGATATTCTCGAATAACAAGAGAAAATAGGAAACAACACTGGATATAATATAATATGTATAGATAAACGTCAATATGTAGAGATAATCACAATTATGTGGAGCTAATCAAGAATAACAGTTTTTATTCTTGATTATGTGTAGATAAACGAGAATATGTGTACATCATTTGATTTATTTAGATATAATTAGGAATAACTGTTGTTATTTATTTCATCAACATTTCAGAATTGGAAGAATATCGTAGAAAAGTCGATAGATATAAAGACATAAAGTAAGATAGACTAACGGTTGAAAATTAATAACTTAAAACTTCATATTTATCATCAATTATTTTATTTCAAAATCTACAAAATATATGAAAATATAATTTTTAATTGCTATATAAAATCAATATGATATAAATGATTCATAAAATGTATTTATTAAATAGAATTAATATTATATATTTGATAAACATTTTAAAGTCTTTTTTAAGTCTTATTAATATAAAAATACGACTTGTCACCTTAAAGTTAGAAAATATGGCCAATATATAGGTTTGAAAGATATCCATTGTAAAACCTTTTTAGTTGACGGTGCTGTGTTCATAATGAATAGACTTTTAAAAATATCATTCGATATATTCTATACGACATTTTTAGTGAAATATATTTATATACATTTTCGTTTTCACATTATAGGATAGATTTGCTATATGCATGTGCACATTCACAAACATGATTAACAATACTATAACATGTTTTCACGATTACATCTTTAAATTATATTAGTTTGTAGGGTTAAAGAGGCTGTGGTTTAATTCAGTTGATATTGATGACTTCTTCAGGAAACATGGTACGTATCGTTATTTTACTATTAAATTTATTCATTTATAACAATTTCCTTTAGTAAAATCTACTATTAGATTTAATATTATTTATTTAGAATATATTTTTCATATTGATAATTCAAATTATCTGTAAAATATTTGTATAAATGTGTAAGTTACAATATTTGGAATAAAATCAAACTTATGAACATTCAATTTATTTTTTTATATAAAAATAACATGATTTTAATTAATACATTTTCTACATAATTCAATTATAGCAAAGTATTTAATATATCTTTCTTTTTATAACAATGTTTGCAAATCACATTTTGTCAATTGTAGATGCCAGTTCTCCTGAAAATGAAGAAATAATAGAAATAAATAAAGCACACAGAGAAACACGCAATAAAATACAAAATGTACAATAAAAGTAAAATTAAATTAAAAAAACAAAATGTATCAAACTAATTCACAGCATACAAACCAAATTGATTTATAAATTCAAAATAATTATACTAATTTAACAAACGTTCAAAGTTGCGTTTTCTTCAATGTCATAAGAAACATATCCAACAATATAAACAATAATTAATATAATTAGTTTTTATCGCTTTTAAATAAGTTTTCTTTTTAAAATATGTATTACTCCTAATGTTTATATTTTATTTTTAGTTATAAGATTTTATAATATTTTGGATATTTGAAAAACATTATAAAAGCATTATTTTTTAACATTTTAAAAATTATTCAAACTCCCGGAATATAATTCTCTTAAACTTGTTTTTTTTGTTACCACTGTTTATTATATCTTGTTGATATCTTGATATCTCTTGTCTTTTAAACGATACTCCTCCAATTCTGGAGCCCATTTGTTGGTCTTCTCAATTTGTTTTTTAAAATTCTAAAGAAAAGATTTTGGAAAAAACACAAACAGTCAGAATCCAATATTATAAATAAAAAATTTACGAAAAATCCTATCAATAATCATTAACCTCCTACATTGAAAATGCAGAGTGAGTTCTTCATGGCGAATAAAAAAAGTTCAGGGAGTAAACTTCATAATTTAAATGACAGACAAATTTTTGTCAGGTAAAATTTAGGCAAGTAGAAAAACTATTATAATATAAAAAATAATTCAAAAAGGCCTGATAACAATCATCATAATGGAGGATAAGCTAGATAAAATCTAAAAGAAGTAATTAAAAATATTTAAGAATAGTATAGAAATATCTATGGTTTTAATGAAAATATATAATTTAAAGTAAATTAAACTCTTATGTTTTTTGTTTTTTTAAATAATGTTGCATGTCACTATAATGATCAAAGTGTTCTCTATAAACATTCCAAGACAAATTAGATTGGGAGGTTAAAGTATTTACTTTCCAGATACATTACACACATATTCAAGAATTTTATCTTTATAATAGACAAAACAAGCTATTTTTCTATATTCAAATGTATATTGAATGTAAAAACTTTAATCTATCCATCTATTTGTTTTGTAATATGTAGAAAACACCCCGATGATTTTAATGGTATGCAAACTTTTTATCAAAAGAGCGAAAGATAGAATTATGTGTCAAACAATAAAAATCTGTACTTGCCTCCATTTTGATGTTTGCTATCATGCATTTTTAATTAATTTATATCTAAATATTATTATAGTTTTCTTCTTTCCAAAATTTGCATAACAAATTTTTATGGGGGTCTATTGCACGGACTACTTCGTAAATCTAGATTTCCACACTGAAAGCTATGGATGTTATACATAACGTTTTGTCAACCTGAATAATCATTTTTAAGTTGAAAAAGTATTTAAATGAACTATAAAATCGATGTGATTATTTGCAGTTATTTAAAATAATAACGCCTAATTAAATCTCTGTTTTAATATCAAAACCAAAATACAGGAAACCTTTATTTAATTCGAAACATTTAACGATTGCGATGTTATATTCGATCCAGGATCAGAGAAAGTTAACAAAATTAATAACACTTTACAAATTTTAATTATTTAATATTCAAAACATTTTAAAATTCATCATAAGAAAATTGATACATTAGCAAATTATATTTTCATCAGCTTACATTTATAAAAATGGGATAGTGCTCGACGCACTACATAACAATTGTGAATAGACACTTTTCTTCATTTCACCAATTAAGTAAACGAGTGGTGAGTAAAAAAAGTTCAAAATAGTTCAGATATTTTATAATTATTATTAGCGACTATAATAACTCATTTTACGCATAATAGTCTCTTTTAGTGCACAATTGACTCGTTTTTCTGAATAAAAAACTAATTTTTAGTATTTCAAATCAAACTTACATCACAAAAAATCAGAATTAGCACAATTTAATAAATTAAACATTACCCTGCATTTTTCAGTATCTAAAAATCTATAAATCATCATCATTGGAATTGGAATTAGCGTGACAGCAACAAGAATCCAACCGCAGGTGTCGACATAGTTAGGGATGTCAATATTCGGATACGTCACTGATTTGTATTCAATGCAGCTCCCGACGATGATTATCTATAAGAATAGAATAGAATAGAATAGTGTATATTTGAAACATATGACAAACCGCACATGAGTATAACAAGGAATAGGTAAT
>JAUZNC010057831.1:0-10524 GCA_034780395.1 Vannuccia rotundouncinata | reverse complement strand
ATAAATTGCATTTCAGATGACAGCTCAGTTTCATAAATTTATATCACCAAGACAAGCAACATTTCAATAAAAACTACTACATCAAATCAACAAACCACAATAATTAAAATATATAAGTGATTACAACTTTAAAAATACCTTAAATTTTATAAGCAAATCTAAATGAAATCAATTTAAAGCAAAATTGAATTCAAAATAGATATTAATTGTAATCAATTGCTCAGCTTAGGAAGGAATTATCCTTACATAGTTGATACTAATATAACTGAGTTATTTATGATATAGACTATAAATTATAACAAATTTGAACCAGCTAGCATTACCCATTATTTAGTAATAAATTTATACCAACTCCACATAGCAATTTTTGAGTTTTCTTTATAGATTCTTTATATATCTAGATATTCCATACATTAGTCAATAACTTACAAATTATTTCTACTCTGCTAAGATAAAACTATTTTACGATTTACTGCAAGATTAATAAACATTGAATATATAATGTAATAAAACAGCTAAGTACATATTTATTAATGAAAAGTTAAATTCTACATATGTATTTAGATGTTTACAGTTCCATAATAATTTTAAAAATTGAATTTAATCAAATTTCTATAATATAAACAATTTTTTTAAAATTATTATTTTGGTACATAGTGTTTATTTTTTTAATACATAATAGAAAATTATTATATGTTTAAATGTTTGCTGTTGGATAAAAATTGATTATATGCCATAAACTAATAAGTAGAATAATTAATTAATATACATAATTCCTAATATATATTCATAATTCTTAATAAAATAATTTATTTTTTAGTCTTATAAACGATTTTCTAATATTAAAAACTATTATAGTGATCTCAGTATCTTTATGGGAACATATGTGATATTATTTTATGGCAATAATATATAAACATATGGCTATTTATTATAAAATTGAAGAACTTTGTTTATAATAAGTATAATATATAATAAACACTCAATATTTTTAATTACTAAATAAAAACTGAATATATATATATTCAAAATTAAAATATTAATTCAGATTTTTAATAAATTATTTATTTCTCTTGAATCGTATAATTCCAATTATTGCTTGCAATTCAAACTTTCTCCAATTTGGTTGTCTCTTAATCATAGTGTCACATAATTTTTAAATAAATATGTGGAATGAACACGAATAGTATACAAATAGTTACAAGTAGATGGATGGCCAATCCACAAAACCTCATGATGGTTCTAACAAATTTGTAAATGACTTTTAAAGTTTTGTCTCCAGTGTAAATAATATGATATTTGTTTTTATATTATATCTCATATAATTCTCCTCTTGGACTTCTGTTTACTTAATACTCCTAACTACCAAAGAGAAAATAAATTTTTAAATAAATAATTACATATGTACTGAATCAGTATTAGTCATATGTCCTTCAATAAACACAGGACGATAGCCATAGTGGTTTGTACCATTCAACAAGCAACCTTTTTATGTGTGTACTTTTTTGGCTATTTAAAAAAAATTATGAATATTCTTTTGGGTTATGATTAAACAGAAAATCTTACAAAATGTTCAAAACTTTTACACAAAACCAGCTGGGTTGTTTACTGTGTAATATACTTAAAAAAACAATCTTTTTAAAAGATTGCTCTCTTTCTGGTAATGTGCTTCATTTTATAATGATAGGTGGTACAAAACAAGTTTGGATTTCATGTTCTTGTTCACATTAGAATATTTTTTAAGTTACTTAAACATATATAAAAGGAGAAAATTCAAACGAATTTTCGCACTAGGCAGGACTTATTTCTATGGCAATTATTATTAAGACCTTGTGTATGCAGAGCCCAATTTTATAAATTAATAAAAAGAATAGCAATCTTGAGCATGTAATTGCCAAAGAAAAAAGACATATTCATAGCATAGTCAAGAATTTTGGAAATCTTTAAGAATCCAGCTGTAAATTAAATTTTTGATATCATTAATTTTTTTCTTGAATAAAAAAAGAACTAAAACTCTGATTATTTTATATTTAGAACTAAACATTTCTAGTCATATCAGATAGATAATTGTCATTTTTCTATCTGATGGTTAGCCCCCACCCAATAATTAAGTGCCTGCCAGTTTTTACTCAGTTTTTGACTAAACTCTAGTTGATTTTATACAATTATTCCTTCTATAAAAACAAATAAAATATTCTTGCAGACAACACGACCCTCTAGGAAAACATGTTTCACTTTAAAGCAGTCTGACTTACACACCTAACCAGAAGAACAGATAAGTCAACTGATGCAGATTATGAAAAATGGAACTTCAAAATAAAATCAAAAATCCAAATGACTTCCTGTATAAAACACTGCTACTTTCAAAATAATTTCAAATTACTTTTAACATCTGACAATCAATAAGAATCATACACAATCATACACAAAGGTAAAATGCACAAAAAAGATTTCAAACATTGTGACTTTGCCTAGATAATTTCATTCTATTTGTTCATGGGAGTACAATATAGCACAAAAGGTAAGTTGTTCACAGATTACAATTTTATAAACAATAAAAATAATTCTGTAAAATATGGAGTAGGTTCTGTCCAATTTTTTATTTTATTTTAACACATTGTTGTTTGATATCAATTCTGTTAAATCATTGAAATACCAGAAGAGATTTAGTAAAATATGGGGGAAATTATGTCCAATCTTAATTTTATTTTATACTCTATTTTTGATATTAATTCTAATTAAAAATTAAAATACCATAAATTTAAAAATTTAAAACATAATTTAATTAAAAAATAGTAATTGATAAACTTTTTGATAGTCTTAATAATCAAAAATAGTAATTCAAAAAGTGTAAACTGTAAATTTGAAAATATTATATTCTTTATAACTCAATATAAAAAAATTAAAATAGGATATCATAAAAGAATAACAGTTATATAAATATCATATTTAAAGAATATTTATATTTTCCTTTATATTTGGTTTATTTGCATAAATCTTTTCTTGTAAATTATTTCCTTTTTGTTAATTATTGTATTCAATCATTCCAGAAATACCTAAATGGAGTCAAGAAAAATATATTGTTTTGATTGCAAACAGACCTTTGACAGTGATTTGCAAAACAAACACAATAAGAAATACCATTCTGGAATGTTAGTCTCAAAAAACAGTTATAAAATTTGAAACTTTGGATTGATTTTTGAGTCAGCAGCAATACAACAAAATGTTTATTCTTTCCCGATATGACTTAATAGGTAGAATCACAGAACACTGGTGGTTGTCCTTTGTTGAGTTCTATGAACTTATGTCTGCATGTGGAACCAGAGAACACTGATGGTCATCCTTTGTCTAATTTTATTGGTGTATCATATGAAGGTTTGTCATTCATTCCCTAAATGCACCTTTGGTAAAATGAAATGTGCTCACCATTACTTTTAACCAAAGTGGTTACAGCAATGGAGTTGGATTAAGTATTCAGAAGCTCACAACAAAGTGTATTTTAAAATTTGTACCAATGACCAGAATGTTGGTTTAATATTGTCAACAAAATCACAGAACAAATTTATTACAATTGTGTTTTGTAACTGGAGAAATGCAACCTAAAAAAATGATTTGCAAAGCATGAAACCCTTAATAGTGACAAGGAAGCCACCCATTGCCTGCTGAAAATGCCTACAAACTCAAATGATATTGGAGAACTGATGCCTCTGCAAGATACAGGACAACGTTTCTTGCCTTCTAAAAATGGCTATCTACTTTGAAAGCATATCAGGAATAAGCACTTTGAGGTAATGGTTGGAATGATGAGAACTATCTGTAGCTACTTTTTGTCTTATCCAAAGTTAAAAGACTGGATTTTCAGAAGCTAGAATCTTATATATTACATGATATACAAAATAAAATGATCAAGCTTATGGCATATCAGATTTTATGACTGATTATTCAAGACATTAAACAGTGCCATTACTATTCTTTGATGGTTGACAAAATAATGGATACTAGCAACTTTAAGCATTTGGTTTTATTCTAAAATTGGTGAACAAAAATCTTTACACTTATGAAGAATTCATAGGACTGCATTTAATCCCAATAACTGATACAGCTACAATTACATTTATAAACAAGGATGATATCTTATAAAGACTTGATTTATTCATTTTTAATTGGAGGGGTCTACATTTGAACCACATTGTTTAATATATGTCCTACTATGGGCATGCATTGAATTTGGCTTATTTAGATAATTTTAAACAGATTAAGTTAATTAAAAATGCACAAGACATCATCTAAATCACAAAATTATTGAAATTTTATATTAATAGCTTATTTTTCTGACTGAAAAGCACTTTTTTTATATATTATAAACAGTTTATGTAAAGGAAAAGAGTTTTGTATAATTTATATGTATGTCATTTGGTTTTCCAACTTTAATGAATTTATTTATAATATTGATAATAGTTAAGTTCATATAGCTTAATAAAGAAAAGACATTTTGGAGATATTATGATATGTTGTTGGTTAAACAGCATTTGGGTTTCAGTAGCCCTGCAATATAACAATGATAATGCTAACTATTATAAACTATTATATAAAAGAATAAGAATTTTTTTATTTTCTGGCATATAAAAGACATGAAATGTAGGCTGGTATATTTACTGTCTTTTTGTCACCTTTTTGTGCACATGTAATTTATCATGCAACAAAATAGCCTTTTATTTATGAAAAAAATTGGTATCTTTGCTTTCCTAATACCTAGACCCCAAAACGTGGCTCTGCCCAAGTAACTAATTGCACTTTTCATATAATATTAATGTGAATTCAAGATAATGCCATGATGTGTAAAAAAATAAACCAATGTTTAAATTCTGTTTTTCTCTTTCAAAAAAAATAGAATTTACAGAATTAATTGATCAGATTATATCAGTAGTATTATATAAATCAAGTGATGACTGAAAATATTATCAAAACACATGTGGAATTCAATGTTATTATTATAATATGTTAATGTAAACTAGAAATTAATTTTACAAATATCTTATATACATTCTAGAGAATATTAATAAACTAAATAGCCAATTTAATAATGTGATTTATTCAAAAATAAGCAATTACTAGTATTTAATAAAACATTAAATCATACTCATTTTAAATTTGAGAAGAAAGAGATATTCTTTAACAAAATTTGAATTCTTAAAATTTATATTTGCCGCTGTATACTTGTTGCTAATAGAGTATTTACGTTTAACTATGTAAACAATTAAAATAATATATCCATTAACTTATATTTTATTTATCTAGACCAGCAAACTGATCAAAATGCGTACAGAGCGCATTTCCATTATATACGGTATTTATTTTGTTTTAAAGAGGGTATTCAACCAATATTGTATATTTTAATATGCTTTTGATTATTTTATATTGATTGAATACCCTTTTTTAAACGAAAGTAATATCGTATATAATTGAAATGCAATTAATAACTCCTTAGTATTAATTTTCTATTGATTATCGATATAGATTTATACTTGCGCAGACGCTTACTACTATTAAATATTAGTCAGTTTGCCGTTCTAAATAAATAATATATTAGTCATTGAATATACCACAGTGAAAATGCAATTTAGTAAAAATATCTATATACGAACTTGCGTACACATTTTTGCATAACTATTGAACATATACGTTATTTATTAAATATTATAAAAATGTACTAAATTGTAAATTTAAGTAAATACATAATGATGGGCTTGCTCAGTTTTTATATATACAAATCCCTGTATATTTGACGAATATGTGGAATCAAAATACATGGAAAAGCTTGAATGTTTTAGATATCGACACAAATCGGTTTATTTATACAAATATATAACATATCTAACAAAATTCAACTTACTTTTCTATGTATAATATGAAATTGGCTAATTTATTTAATATATTGACCCACGTCCTATATATACAGTATTAGCGAGGTCATTTATAGTAAAAAAAACACAACATTGTATATACTAATTATGAGTAGGTAAAAATCATGTTGTACAAATTTTTTTGGAGAATGAATTTTATTGTATATCTAATCAATCATTTATTCAATATATATTTGGACGTAGAAATAAATAAATTGTAAGTGTCATGATTCTGGCCACGTATATAGCCAAGCATGAGGCAAACGAGACAATTATACCTGGGTGATTTTTTCTATCTGCGATCCTAAAATCAAATAAGGACTAATTACTAAAATAAATTTTATTTCTATATTTATTGATATAAGTATATATTGATATGTATACATTTGTTATTATTTAATTATATGTGATGCTTCTAAACTGGTTACTACCCTAGAAAAAACAGATAACTTAGTTAGCTTAGCACATTTTTGTAAGTACTTATCACATTTTGTAAAGTTTAACAAATTGTCTAAGTTTACGAACTACTTAACAAATTATCCAAATTTTATCGTGGCGCTTAAAAACTACTTAGAAAAATAATTCCCTAGCAAAATAGTAAAAAAGAAGTTATAAACGCTTTTTTTTCTAATTATACTTTACAAAAATGTGCGAAATGAAATTTATTTACTGCTTAGACTTATTTTCGGTACACACATGAACGTTACTCATATTAAAAAAACTAAAACATTATACCCGCAATCAATTAAATTTTTTTAGTTAAAAAAGTCTAGGTTACTGTTGTAATATTTATTCTGTACAAAATAAATGAAAATAACTATAATTACAAACTGAGAAATACTCAAAACAGCAATTTTATTGTGTGTACAACAGAACACGTATCATATGAATTAAACTGGTAACAAATGTTAATTACTAAAACGTAATATTATAAGTCCTATATATGTACAAAAAAAAGAAAAATTATGGATTCCATAAATTAAAAAATACATTGTAAATGTTCCTTCAAAGAAGATAAAGATTAAGAACAATAAAATGAAGCAGTTTTTAATTTTTGTAGATTCTTTTAGATTATTCGTAACCATAATTCATCGATTGTATCTGAAAAGAAAAAAAATAATTTTATCAGTAATCACACACAGTAATTAGACTTAAATTTTTCGAATACGTTTTTTTTAAATAACAACTTTAATTCCTAATAACAATAAATGTCATTTATTAATTATAGGACTACAAGAATTACAGGTAGAATAAAATTATACTAAAACTGATATAAAATAAGCCGCTGAAAACAACTTTACAATAACTAAATTATAATTTTAACGATGAAACAGTTGTGCGGGGCATTATACTTTTAAAAATCGAATTATTTTAATTAATACCTACATTTGATAATTCATACAACTTTTGACTAGGACTATAATTGATTGAGGATTTGTAGGCTATCTGTTATATTGAAACGGTTGTACTTTTATTGCATTTTGAATATCTACAGATCAGATTTTTTTTAATATTAATTGATCTGCACATTTTCTAATCACTTATTAAATTAAACCAACTGGTCAGTTTATTACTGTTAACTTTTAAAAAAATATATTCATTAATTTAGAGATTTAACTTTAATTAATCGTGTATGTTACGTTCGTAAAATAATACTATTACATAATGAATTAGTAAAAATAAAGTATAATGCCAATGACAGCAATATTATTTTAACTTACCAACTTTCGGATTTTCTCCAACTTGTCCAGTTAACATGAAAATATAAAAGGAAATTTTTTTAAAATAGAAAATACTAAATAAAAATCATAAATTGTATAATTTTTTTGCTAAACCAACTTAAGGTTTTAGCATTGACAAGATGCTTCAATGAAAAAGATATGTATAATCAAACTAATATATTACATATAGAAATGGCTATTATTACTAAATTCAAACTATATGAAATTAATATATTTCATACCAACGTTTTAATAACTTTTCTAAATAATGCAATCCTATTACTTACACTGACATAAATCATTGCAAATTAAAAAAAAAAAAAGAATCAACGCATATTAATAATTGTGATTAAAAAACATTTCAATTTAATTAACAAAAAATATATTTAAAAATAATAACATTGCAATATTGTAAAATCTATAATCAATTAAACACTATTAACCCATCATTTTTGCTTTTTGAGGGAGTTATTTGAAAAGAAAATTATGATTTATTCTAAGTATTTCAGAATATTTATAAAATTTGAGATTATTTTGAAAATTGAATTTAATATTGATTACTTTAAATAACTCCCGGAAAAAATAAGCCATAATAAATGGTAAAATCTATGCATTTTATAAATTTGACTGAGGGAGGTATATAACTCCCAAAAAAAAAGAAAATTAGTTAAATGAGGTAATCTATGAAATCAATATACCTACTGTAACGTTTATTCGTCCCGTCATTCTGGCTAAAAATTCACGAAGTTTTGGACAAATTGCTAACAAAGGTTTGACGATTGATGATGGTAGATATACGTCCCAAAATATTTTGTATTTTTCGAGTTTACGCACGTAAAGTACAACTTTACCCAACTCTGAAAAGTTCCAAAAAATACCCATCTAAATTTTTTTGTTGCTAATTATTTTTTTTTAAATGGTAGAATATCTATGGTTTCGAGTGAATTTTATGAAAATGATGATTTTAAAGCAAATAAACGTATTATTCATATTTCATCAACTTTTAAATCAATTTTTTATTATAATTTTATTTATCTAATAGTTTTCTACATATTATAAGCAAAAATTATATATATATATATTGTAATGTATACTTTCAGATACATTTCAATATGGTCGTTGATGTGCCGAAAATTTCGGCATATAAAAACAAATTTTATTTGTCGAAAATGATTTTAGACTATTCGGACGTGCAATAAATTTTAATTAAACACAAACACTGTGTTCAAGGTGTGGTTGACCCGGTATATAAATAAGTTGGTTTAAAGCTTTGTATCGATTTTATTATCCGATATTTCTATATTTTTATAAAAGTCCGAATAGTGAGAGTAATTAACGTACGTACGTCCGTATAGTGTGTAGTGTAAATATACTAAATCTGTAGACGGACGTACGCTATGAATGTCTTTTATGAAGATAATTTACAGCTTTCTATACATACACTTTCTATTCATTTTCGGCACATACAATTTACGTTTGATTATCAGTTCCTACTTCAATTTTAGCATAACAGTCGGCTAAATAGACAGTATGCTAAATTTTTGCCTATAATATGTAGAAAACACTACGTCTAATACGTTTTTCAGGATTCAGGATTCACAGATTCGACAGGATTCAAATAAAACTTTATAATAATAAAAAACTGAAAAAATAATAATTACAAATTTAGAACGCGAAAGCATTATAAAACAAACCAATATAAAAATAATCATCTATAAATACATAACAAATAGTTTGGTTTTATACTTTTTGAGTTATACGGATTTTAAAGAATTTACCAATGTAAACCAATGGGGAAAAAACTCAGATTCGAAATGGAACATCGTATAACGTCATGCTTTGGTTTACATTGGGAAATTCTTTAAAATCCGTATAACTCCAAAAGTATATATCCAAACTATTTGTTATGTATTTATAGATGATTATATTGGTTTGTTTTATAATGCTTTCGCGTTCTAAATTTGTAATTATTATTTTTTCAGTTTTTTATTATTATAAAGTTTTATTTGAATCCTGTCGAATCTGTGAATCCTGAAAAACGTATTAGACGTGAAAACACTTAGATGAATAAAATTATAACAAAAAATTATTTAAAAGTTAAGAAAATATGAATAATACGTTTATTTACTTATTTACATTCATTAATAGCAACTAAAAAAATTTGACAAAAGGATTTTTTGGGACTTTGCAGGTGTTAGGCCGCCAACTTAGTTGAGACGTATATTTACTATAATAAATCGTCAAACCTTTGTTAGCAATTTGTCCGCATTATTTTGCCAGAATGACTGGACTATATACTCATTATAAATAACAAATGAAATAAAAGAATATAAAGAAGCGAATTTAGATAAAATCACGTTATGAAATTATTAATGTAAAAATTTGTATTTAGCAAGAATAAACTTTTATGCTTGATACAAAATTGCTTCTATATTTCGCAAACACCACATATAAGTTATATGTTGTTAACGAACGTTGCTATTATAATTTAAAAACCAAAAACTTACCTTTTTTTATCTCTGAATTACAATTTTCCAAACGATTTATTAGGAATGGTGAATGTAAAAATTAACAACAGACAACCAAACCACACAACGATGTGAACAAATGTGATCAAAACACGATGTAAGATCTTGGAATCATTTAATTGGTTAATTTATTTCTGTAAATATATTAATTAAAAACTATAAAAAATTTGTCTATTACATTTTAATAGTTTATTCTTATAAATTTAAATTATTTAAATTAATAATATATATATTTAATATAATATTTATGGATATCTCCTGCCTGTCTCTACATCGTTTTATTCCCCCCTTTTAATTTTATTTTTTGAGAAAAATAGTGACCGTATCAAAAAAGCCGTTACACCAAAACATGTAGAATGAAGAGTTACACAT
>JAUZNC010057830.1:0-12208 GCA_034780395.1 Vannuccia rotundouncinata | reverse complement strand
TTATGCCTGAAATGGGGTTTGTTACTGAATACATATTGTTTGATAGCCTTGGGTCTATTAATAGGAGATTTGGGATGGATGACAATTGCACAATGGTCAGAGCTAGAAATAGGTGGATGCATGAGAGCAGAGTTGAAACAGTGAGGAACTTTAGTGAGAATGAGGTCAAGAGAAGCATCTTCATGGGCTGAGATAAGAAGCTTCATGGGCTTAGTTTCTGTGGAAGATATATCCCAAATGTATCTACTGTTGCAGAACCTTTAATGGTGTTGACACAATCATAATGCAAAATTCATTTGGTCAAATAGCAGGTATTTCATAAGATCAAGGAAGAAATATGTAAATCTGAAAAATTGGCATATTTTGACATCAAAGCAGAAACTCATCTTGTTTGTGATGCTATTCCAGATTGAGAATGAAGAAAGTAGAATTATTAAAGTATTGTTTAACCCCTGTTATTACAGTATTGTTTAATCTGTATATAAAATAACAATTTTAAAAAAAGATTTCATATTCATTATTTTTTATTCAATATTACATACTGGATAAGCATTAATGTGAAAAACGATCAAATTAAAACCTATAATGCAAATTTATTAATTAAAATAACTTACAAATATCAACTTTAAAGATCAAGAAATTGTCGACCTTTTTATTGTTTCAAATATCCCGCAGACTGAGGTAATACGTAATAGTAAAATAAATATATATATATAACAAAAATAGGAATTATATAGTTTTTTTGATACTAAAATATATTTACATAATTAAAAGATATTGATGGATATTGGATGGTATTTTTTACATAAATATTACTCCAATAATTGTTTATTTATAATTGTCTACCAGATAACTTGTAAAGATTGCCCAGCCGTCTACATCAGACAAACTTAGAACAGCTAGACTTCACGTCTAGGCCAACATCGCTGCGTTCAGGAACCAACGGATCGATTTTGAGTCCAAAAAGTACTCAAATGTGTACCAGATTTTTTGCAGAACCAATCTAGAAGCCTGATTATTTCTCAACAAGCTCATTCTATGAACAGGAACACTGATTTCTCAACTCCGGCGGTATATATAAAAGGATCTCCCGTTTGTAATTTTAAGTATTTTGTGGTTCCATCTCTCTGTCTTCTTTTATTATATATTTTTTATTTCAATTATATTTTACTTATAGTCACATAAATTTTTGATTATTCTATTTTTATAGTATAAGTTCCGGTATAAATGTCTTATTTCTAAGTGTTTATAAGTTCTGGTTAATTTATTTGTACTTTTCTTGTTCGTAATCATGTGATTTAATTTTGTGTATTTCTTTAATTCATATCAATTTATTTCAGTTTTCTCATGACGCAACATTTCTCATATTATCTTTCGATCTTTTAATACCCTTTCTTAATAAGCAATTTAATCTGCCGTTCTTATGTAATAATTATACTTTCTTAGTCGACCTGTTTTTTCAATTTTATTTCATTCCCCTGATGATGCGACGGCATGCTGCCTCGTAAAATATATCGGGTTTTGCTATTTTTAATAATGTTTTTACTTACCGCAAAACAAAATTGAAGATTTTAATAATTACCTATAGCACCTTCTAAAACACTATTATTAGCCAATACTAAAATATCTATACAAGAAATTACACTGAAGTACTGAAATACCTTACTCACCTTTAACATTGGTCCCCTTCAGTGCACACAATATATTCACTTTCTAAATAAGCTATATTATTCTGATAAATAATTGGCAACATTAACTTATCACAAGAAAATAATTTTACGTCCGTATAAATTCATATGAGCTAAGTTTCTAAATTGTAGTTATTGAAAAGTGTATTGTTGACTTTAAAAACATATTGGCAAGTTAAGCAATGTAGAAATATTACAATTATTCGTGGTAAATTGAAAACAATGAAACACTATTGAAACAATATATAATTACAGCAGTTCAAATTTTTTGATAAATGCGTACAACTAAACAATTATCACTACATTATCAAATAATTTTAGTATAAGCTAAATTAGAGATAGAGAATTATTTAATTATGCTCTTTTGTTGTACACATCAGAGTATTTGTATACAGAAGATTTATGATCAACATCTATAAAATCTTTATTGATTGTCTAAATATCCATTATCACATATTTGGAGCAATCCAGTTGAGAAATTTCATTGTCAATTCATATCCAAGGAAACAGGCCTAAAACGGGAAATAAAACATGAATGAAAATAACATTTTTACTAAAGACTACTCTTCCAATTTAGTCCAAGTAGATAACTAAATACAATTTAAGAAAGTTCGTTATAAATTATTTGACAACAGAAATATATTCAAAAATACTTGTTATTCTCATTTTAACTGGATTTATATTAACAGTAAAACAGCGACCAGAGATATTAATTTAAAGGAGATAGCATCAAGTCTAAGATGATAATATACTCACAGCGTTGGCCGGAAATGCTCTGAGCATTACAGGAGACAGACCTTTAAAGAGGCTGAAGACGCCTTCCTTCGCTACCATCTCCTTGAATACACTCCGAATTCCGTTAGGGTAGGTGCCCTCCGGAGCTGAAATGAATTGATTGTATTCCTTAGATAACTGTACCTTAAGAACAGAGTAAACAAGTATGAATTACCAGTCTGGAGACGTGATTTGAGAGTATCCGGCGCGATAGCCACCATCCAATTGAAAATACCCGCCATTCCACCCGCGAAGAGAGTCTTGCCAACGGATAGATCATTCTTACTGTAAATGGACGCTCGTGTCGTTCAAATAAGTTTATTACGCCAACGAAAAACACTATACAAACTTTTTTCCAGCTGGAGTGAGGGTTTCTTTAATGATTTCATAAGAAGCAAAATACATTCCACTGGCAGGAACATCTGAAAGAGTAGAACAATTAACCCGACTTACAACGAATATCATTTTTGAATTGCATGATCAAAATTCCAAAGTTTACTATGTATATTAAAATAAAAGTTTCAAAAAGAATTTCTGCTAATTTTTTAAAGAAATCTACTTCTAATCATTTGGCCAAATAGGCCATTGCATAAATTGGTCTGTGTTCCAGGTTCACATAGATGGCTATATGAAAAGGTTCTGTACAATGCTGCATAATTAAGTAGAACAAAATTAACCATACAGAACTTTGGATACCATTTCTAAAAGATCTCAATTCAACAGATTAAATTAATCAAATTGAAATGTTGTAATAATGTAAGAAAAGGAACCTCTGAGCAAAGTGGCAGCTGTTCCCTTGTATAGACTCCGGATTCCACCTTCCTTGTACAACTTCTTGACAACATCAGTGGGACCTTTGTACTTGTGTTCCACTTTAGAGTCTGCTTGGATCTATCAAATTATAAATAACAGAACTACTCTTCAGTACAGTGATTATTCGATAGGTTTACCCCTACAGAAGATAATCTAATCAGGGATATTGGACAGTGGTATCAAAAAAGACAAACCTGCAGGAGGCATTTGACCCGTTCTCCCGGCACCATAATCACAGTAGTAAATACTCCAGCTAGTAATCCAGCGTTGAACAATTGAATTTTTCTTTAAGAAATGTTATAATAATAAGAAATTATAAAGAAATAAATTATATAAAAATATGATTAAATATATTAGCAATGAAAGCATAGAATACAAATGAAATAATTTTATATGATAATACTGAACTTTGAACTTAATGCACTGCAAAGTTGAGGGTTTACATTTATCGGTGAATTGCATACTACTCTAAAATCAATCAATAACTAAAAAATGTTGAAAATTATACACAATCTAAAGAATTCTGAGCTTACGTCAATTCCTGGTTCTCATTTGTTTGTTGTAACTTTTTACCCAGATTATTTCCAAAGAAACAAATTGCAAACATCGGTGTAACCCCAACCAATGGAGCGGCCATTCCTTTGTACAACCCAAAAAATCCCTGAAAAGTCAATCAACTTAATTAAGAAACACGATTAGGAATTAGCCAACAACCTACTTCATTATTGATAGTTTTAAGAGCACAATCAAAAGTTCCTTTATATAAAGGAAGTTCGCCAGGAGCTGGATGAGGCATTGTTTGTAAACGAACCTGTTTAAAATGAAACAAAAAATTATATGGTAAAAACTACTTTTAGAATCCAAAATTTGTAAAGTAACTATGTAAGTTATGGCGAAAATTATCATTAAGGGAGTGGGTCAAATTGTTTAAAATATCAATAAGTAGTATAAAGATGTTTTTTATGATAACTTTTTAAATAAATAAGCAATTTACATTCATTTTAAAGAAAAACTAGATCCAATAAAATTGTTATCATCCTTCATGATATATGATCATCAAAAATATAAAAAAGTGACTTGTAGATATTTTAACCTGTGATCTGGATCATAAAATAGAGTAATTCAGATCACATAGTAATAAATATCTCATGTCGTTGAAAATTTGGAATTCTGTGTATAATTACTAATTTAATTGAAGAAATCATATGAATTTGGAGCCAAATTTTACTCCAGTGCACCAAATCACAATTTCTAGGTTTTTTATAGAGCTTTTTTCTCTATCAAAATATATTTTTAAATCAAGCTAAAAATAATTATAATTCTGAGGCTTTGTTATACCATGGTTTGTGATGTTACATAATTTGCTACAATGAGATGATTTAAACATCTTAATTTAACTGACATTGTTCACAAAAATCACAATTATATTATTAATTTATATACATTTATAAAAATTAAATTAAAATCGTTGAAAACAATAAACACAAGAAGTTTGATAGTGATTAGTAAATTTTTGCCAATTTTGGGCTAGGCCATTTTATACATCAACTTGACACATTCAATTTTTTATTTAATATATATATATAATTATTGCTGTATACACTACACCTGAGTAATTTTAGAATTATATATTGTATAATATTAGTACTTCATATAGTATTGGAAATGTTATATAGATACTATTTATTTGTATACTTATATAGCTGTCTTCATTAGATTCAAGTGATCCAGATTCAATGGAATCACTTTTGTCTATATCATCTCTCTAATCTAATTCTTCCAATATATAGATTAGATAAAACCCCACAATGGAATAAGGTTTTTCTTGGGGGTAAATAATAGGTCTGAAGTCATTTCATTTTTCTATGTGGGCTGAATTATTTTCATGCATGATCTCAACTATCCTGTGCAGGGAGTGAATCGAATATTGTCAATTTGTTTTTGACAGAGAATTTGTGACAAATATATATATAGATAAAATATGTGTACTATCATATATTATTATATAGGATTCTTCACTACAAATATATTATTGTTGATAAAATTGTTTATTTAGCAGACAATGAGAATACAAATACCAATAAATAGGAAACATATAATAATAATATGAATGTATACCTATGTAGGTATATAATACCAAAATGCCCTTTTTTATCATAGATTCAACTTTATAGAACAATTTTACCTATATAATTGTATACCTAGTTATAATAATTTTGAAGAATATCCTATGAAATACAGTAAATATATAATATCTGATATAACTGATAAACATGCAACTTGTTGAATTAATTCAAGTGTAGCCATGACAAAGTAAGTACATATATATATAAATTGGCATAAGTGGCTAATTGAATCTGTCACACCATATCAGGTGCTATTATATTAGGATACTAATAAGGATACTAAGGCCATTTGAAGAGTTAACTTTTGGTCCCATAAGACCATAAAGAAAAGGTTAAGAAAGTTTTTTCTAGGACTCAAAATTATGGTCATATAGATTAACAGAAATTAAATCAAAATGAGTGATCATGGCTATGCAAAATTTATTGATTTTAAAGCTAAGAATCAATATTATATTAATAATTCTGGGAAAATCCTGCCATAATAAAAAGCCTGGTTAGTATGGCCCATATGGATGCTCAAATTCACATCAAAGTGGCTCTGATCTTAAGCAAATAATCCAAGCAGGGATGGTCGATCATTTTGTAATAAAAATAATAAAAATAACAAATATAATTTTTCATATAACACGACTTGAGTATTGTTTATTGTCAAACATATCGTCTAATTAAAAATAAAATCTATGTAAAGTAAAAACATGGCACATTATTAAATTAAGATTTTATTAAAGATCAACATTAACCATTTGTACCTGAGTGGCAAGACAGTCTTGGCACCCACTGTGGGGTGAACATTTTCTCATGGCAAGACTGTCTTGCCACCCCCTGTGGGGTGAACATTTTCTCATGGCAAAACAGTCTTGCCACCCCCTGTGGGGTGAACATTTTCTCATGGCAAGACTGTCTTGCCACCCACTATGTGGTGAACATTTTCTCATGGCAAAACAGTCTTGCCACCCCCTGTGGGGGGAACATTTTCTCATGGCAAGACTGTCTTGCCACCCAGGTACATGACAAGTATACTAGTTTTATGGAGTTCTGAACATAAATTCTAGCTAAATTAATGAGGATATGTTTAACTAACCCAGTGCTGGGAGTAACAAATTTTTCGACCACTTCCCATTGCATAGGGAGAATTAAATCAAAGTTCAAGAATACTCAGTTCTGATTGATCGAAAACAAATATAATACAATTGCATTATGGCCAAATGTATCCAGCAAATTTGAATATTTTTCATAGATTTGGGTAATTGGGACTGACTGCCTGTGCTTGCTTTCATCTTGTTAGTTTTCAGTAAAATTCATTGGATTTCATCTTATATTGTCTTTTTGAATTACGTACTAATGTTCTTTATTCTATAGTGTATTATATTTATTAGTTATTCAGGGTTTGTACACCCCAACCAGATTAAAATTCAAGGGGTCCTATTTTTGTTGAATAAAATCAAAAACTACCAAAACAATAAACAAAATCTAATATTACATACATTAATTATATAAAAAATTATTGCAGAATATAAGGATAATTAATAAGAGTAATCAAAAGAGTTTGTTGCTGTTATTTTTCATAATACAGTAAAAATATTATTCATTGCATTGCAGCTGTAATATAAAATAGATAGTCATATAACTGAATAAATTTGTGCAGAGCACAAAAAATTTTTGGTAACAATTTAACAAAATTCAAGGGGTCATACTAAATTCAAGGGTTTGCAAGGGGCCATGTGAACCCTGGTTATTCTATATTCTATTACTCTTGATATTATTTTAGTAATTTGTGGAGTTAGTTTTATTCTGAGTATATATATGTTATCAGAGATAGTCATGTCTTCTTCTTTCTCATCTAACTCTAATAGGACCTCTAGTAGTGATGTTAGTTCAGGTAGCTCTTCCTCTTCTTCCACTGATGCTATGGTTTGGGAAGAGGTGATTGGTCATAATGATCAATGCCTCAAATTCCAGAGTTTTTTGGTGCAGTTGGTCCAAGGAAAATTTTCAAATTGAGCTCAGTTGTATTAGTGCTTTTTTTCAGATGATCTGTGGCAGCATGTGGTACAATGTACTAATGCTAGGGATCATGAGAGGGCTGCTGGATATCATATGGTTCAGTGGTGGGATGTTGATGTAGTAGAAATAAAGCACTTGTTCAGACTTTGTTTCTATATGGATATCAGTCACAAGCCAAAAATAAATAGTATTGGTCAAAAGATATTTTACATTCTTCAGATATTTTTTGGCAGCCCAATATCATGAGTTGAGATGGACTTATGTATATTTTGCAAAATATATGAAGTATTATTCTGTGAATAATACATTTATTATAAGCTAACTTGTATACTTCCAGACCTTTAGATAGGTATATATTGGAAAAATAATATAAATTTTTTAACTATATTTGTGAGAAACAAAACCCATGATAGAAAATTTATATATAGCTGTCATTGAGAGTGTCTCTTATTTCATTTTAGTTGTGTAATATTTATTTGCTGAGACCATTCAGACAACAATTTTGTAATGTAGTTCATGATAGAACTCCCCTTTTCTTGCTCATATAATTTTGTTACTACAGAATACTGCAGAACACTCAGACAGTTATTAAGTAATCTCTTTACATATGCTTTCAATATGATATTAATCTATTCATTTCTCAATTAGGTAGTATTTTTGACTTTTATTTGGAATAAAAATTGTTACCTGTCAACTGTAATTAAAATATCAAACTAAATTCTAAATAATGTATTGATAATATGAATGTGAATAATTGGAAATGATATAGAATATTTATGAGAAGAATAGGATAATATTTCAAAAAATTATATTTCACTAGACAAATTTCTTAAAATTATTGAATGTATTATATATATTTAGTATATATAATGTTATTATGTTGTACAAAATGAAATAACTTTCTAGTTTTTATATATAAATATATCAGTTTGGTGAATTCAAATGTTTTGAAGAAAAAATGTGTGCACTAATAGTTTATTTAGTAACCTAATAAATTTGAGAATTATATAACAGTCAATAGAAATCAAGAATTTTGTGAATTATCACAACTCAAGATTTTACATAGCTGTTTCTAGTAAGCTACTTTTGAATCTGTATACCTGGGCACAAATGGTTAGTGATATTATCAAATGAATAATATTTATTAATTGTGATTCATTTATAATTTTGTATTCATTTTTCCATTTTTAAACATAAACAAATTATTTTATATAAAAATCTGGATTTGACACATTAAATTTGATTTTGACACATTTTTCTATCAACTTCTATATGAATTATTTTGATACACCGAACCCTTCCTATACAGGCCTATAGCCAGAATTTATTTGGGGGCAGTTTGTTTTTGTTAACAGGTGACATTTTCAATATTAAATTATGTAAATAGATTAGCAATGATTTTTTTATTAATATAGTTAAACTATTTACATTTTACAATTTATTAAACAAAATTAGTGTATGTGTATGGTAATAAAAATATTATATGTACAGTTTACTTTGTATTAAATTATTAGAAACAATATACAATTATATTAATATATTACTATTTTTTAAAAATAAATGAAATTAATTTAATAAATTGGAAGTTTATTTAAATAAATTTCATATAAAATATTTAAAAAGCTTTATTAGAGGTGATCTTTCAGTTAGAAGGTGGCAGTTCATTTGAACCCCCCTGACTATGAGCCTGCAATAGTTACTTAAATAAATACCGACTGAACTAGTCCCAGGCTGTGTTTAGGCCACACCATTTAAAACTTCCAACCATGTTGAGTGTAAGTATTATTTACAAGTTAGATTAAATGACAGTGTTAGCAATATGATGCATTTGCTTGATTAATACTATCCTTATTGGACAGATAAAGATAATTTATTGACAATAATAGCCTAACAGATTGTATTCTTCAAACATTTACTAAAAAATGTATTGTTTTCTTTTGTCATGATTTTTTTCTATGGCTGTTATAAATAAGATTGATAAGATTATACATAAATTGATAGGAAATAATCAAAATATTGTCCATGAAAATACTATGGAAAAAATTCATGTTTCATATGAAAAACTAATCTGTCCAATGCAGAGGACAGTATTTGTTGGGGAATGCAATTCATTACTAAAAGAAGCAGAATTATTATGGGCAGAAGAAATTACCTAGAAAAATCATATTTTCAAATTCTGGCATCAATAAAAATTTGAAAAGTAGAGATCCTTTTGAATCAATTCAATTTATTAATCACAATTGGTAAATTAAAGAGGTACCTATAGAATGCAGGCTGGGCATAAAAACATAAAATTAAAGTTTCATGATTTTTAATTTTAAAAAATCTTAAAACTGTCATACTGTTTCATTTTTTTCTCAATTTTAAAATGAAAAATATGTAAAAATGGAACAAAAAACTTTGAAAATATAAAAAGTATAATAATTTTATAAACTTACTTTAATAGTATCCAACGGGTGACCTGCTGCGACCAAACAGGCTCCTCCTACTCCACCAGCGAAGAAACTTTTAAGAGGACTAATCCTATTTTCACCCATAGTTATAGAAATAATTTAAAAAGTAAAAAATAAATAAAACAAACTTTAATAAATATAAATTTTGCGCTTAGAATTTTAGACAGATGTTATAAACAAAAAAATACATCATCTAACTTAACAATAATTTTCAGAAACGAATTGAAAAAAAATTAATTAAGTAAAACTGAAAATATAAATAATAATATAAAGTAGGGCCTTGTCAGAGGGGTGGGCCGCGTTATAGATTTGTGACGAAGAGTGATATAGAGGAAATGTAGACTTAATTAAAGAAGCTGTACGCACACATTTTTTTTTGACATTTTCTGTACATTGATCAACTTTTTTTGTATTGAGTCTACACAATCAGTTTTTAGGCGTCATATATCACATCAGATCAGAAAATAAAATTCATAATGTACATCTATGGATAGATAATAATTGAATATCCTAATTGAGCTTTTACCTCCGCGCCGTTAACTTTCCGAAAACGCAATGCTCAAGATGCATTAATTGACGCAAATGTGTTTTACTCGTATTATTTTCTATAATCATCTATATATTTTAACTGTAAAATATATATAATATTATGTATATATATAGTATGTATCATTTAAATAACAATTTTTAATAAGCAGATATTTTACTGCGGGCTGTCGGAAAATGACATCAGGCAAAATTGGACCCCATTTTACCCTTATTATTTGATCGTAAATAGAAATCTATCCTTCTAAATATGCAAGTTCTTAATATTCAAAACTATGTATATTTTTGTGATCCTTATTGCTACAAGTGTACCTACGGCATAATATATATAGATCGTACCTACCGGAAAAAAAACATCTATTGATCGGAATCAGTATCAGGGTGCGTATACAGACCAGACCAAATTATAATGTTTTCGAGAGTATTTTTTAAGTAGATATATAATTTTGAGACTTTTCGAGAATATTTTTTGGAACTTTTTAATGATATTTTTAGACTTTCTATAGATATTTATAATTGAAAAAATGGAAAATATTCGAAAAAAATTGAAAACTTAGATAGTGTAGGTATTCAAATCATAACAAATAATAGCTGAACAATATTACAGAATATATCAATATAACAATCTTTATTTCTGAATTACACTAACAAGCTTAGATATTTATGTAGTAGGTAATAAAATATAACAAATAGTACAACAATATAACAATCTTTACTTCTGAAACACACTGAACATCATGAGTGTATAGCCAGGATTTTCAACGGATGCCGGGTTCGGATATAAGTTACTGGATCTTATTTACAATTAGATATATAGACTGTCTCATAAAAAAGTGCGTTTTGAGAAATTATTATACTGAAATTATCATAGAACTAGGTATATCAATAATGAATTGTTATACTGTTATATCTATGTTAAGTAAACAATCTATGGTTTTTTAAAAAGTGAAAAAAAATTATTTTTTGATCTAACTTTTATCTATATTTATTTATATTGAATAAATCTCTATTTTTATCTTGGATTAACAATTTGAATCCTGATGGCAAGACTGTCTTTCCATGACAATTGCTTTAGTTTTATGGAGTTGTAAAAATAAATTCTGTCTTGTGCTAAATTTATGTGAAACTAAATGCTGTGTCCACAATCAAGAGAAATTATTACTAACATTTTTTCTAATAAGAAAATATTTTGTTTTGACTTGGCTATAATTTAGTTGTATTCACGATACAATAAATAATTTTGTCAATACTGCAGACAACCTGCCTAAATTTGCAAACACGTTAAATTTGTTTACAACTTTTATGATAGAGTTTCTATTACCTGTTGACCTTACTAAATATGTTTTTGCTTGTGTATATGTCGGTTATTATTTTTTGGTTTGAGTATCTTACTGAGTATACCTCTCATCTCGCAGGAGTAATTCAGTCCCAGTTAAGAGACAAAATGACTGATATAATTATTTACTTGACTAAAGAGCCGACACACATTGTAAAGGAACGTCTCACTGCAATCTTATAAAGAAATAGTTTTCATCTCTAAATCTGTATTATATTCTTACAATAACTGAATGATGGTCATTTGTTCATATACTTAAGGATAAAATCTTAGTTTAATTTACATAATGACTATAATAAAATGTGATAACCTATTGTGATTTATAAATAATTATATAATGTAGCACCCAAATAGCACACATACCTGGCTATTTTAGATCAAAGAGCAGATCAGAAATACCACAGTGAAGAAACAAACCTGAGCAACTTATTATTAGAATAATCTCATAAACTCACTTAAATATAATAC
>JAUZNC010057829.1:0-49689 GCA_034780395.1 Vannuccia rotundouncinata | reverse complement strand
GATTTTTGCATTTATTGACGTGTTTTCATTCATCTTTGACTATAATACAAATATCCATGTTGTAATTGTTTTTTTGTTGTTTTTTACCTCTGATTTGACTTAATTGATTGATTGATAAATTTATTGATTGATTGATAAATGGATTGATTTATTAGTTGATTTATTAGTTGATTGATTGATTGATTGATTGATTGATTGATTGATTGATTGATTGATTGATTGATTGTCTTGTTTATAATTTTCATAGCTAAATACGTAAATATAATAAAATATAATGCTAATAATAATAAATAAAGAACATGATTTCACGCTGCTGTCTCTTAGAACAGTAATTTACTAATTATAAAATCGTTTTTTCGATTTTGTTTGATTTTTTTGTTTGATAAAATCGATTTTCGACCCGTCCACTGACGGGTTTTCGGGATTTTAGGAAAATTTTCTTGACAGATATAATCATAATTCTTTTTTCGTCGTTTGCGCCTTCTAAAATGATCATTTGCCACGAGAGTATTACATTTAAAAAAATCAAAACAAGTTATAGCTATTTTAACAAACAAAATCGTCCCTAGTCACTCAAAATGCAGATTCTTAAAACTTTTATCAGAATAATTTCAATATATTTAAACAAAAATTTAATTTTACTTAATAGACATAACCTATTCTTTATATATAATATAAACCTCCTATAAATGTTACATCTCAATTTTATAATTTAAGCTATACATAAGCCATACTTAATCAAAATTTGCCATAAAATTCAGATTATAATATTAAAATATTTATGGTTTGTTTTTATAGCTTTTTAAAAATAGTTGCAAAGGTTTCCTTGTCTCTGTTAATACATACACACGAATACATCGCTGAGAGTAAGTACCCTGCACGTGTACCGAATCATATTTTGGGAGAAACTTGAAATACGCAATTAATTAGAAAGATTTGCTCGAAAATTCGGTTTCTGTACAAAAATAATATTGTTATTTAGTGCGAATGATAGTAAATCTGCAGTATCTTATAATATAGTTATGACAAGATTTTTGAAACAAATAAATTTTTTTGTAATCGGTGGGATATTATATGTATACAAGCTGGATTTCATATAGTTAGATTTGTAAATCTTATAGGGAACTTTACAACATTTATTATCTCATATGTTGTGTTATTTGTGTTATTTAAATTTAATGATGGATGAATGTACCAATAATATAGTTTAGATACTATAATCAATTAAATGTAACCATTTGATTATAATCGATGAATTCGATAGGCTAAAGTATTTCTGTATTCTGACAAATGTTAAATATGTCTTTTGTTATACGATTTAATTAGTTGCTACTATAAGGTCTTGTCTTATATACATACTATCTTAAATATAGTATACTTCTCTGTTTTTAAAAATTATATACTCGTACATTTGTTAAATAAAAAGACATATATTAAATATTCAATAAACAAATCTATTTATGTTTTATATGGACTATCTAAACATTAGAATCTAGAATAAAATACATTAAATTAGTATCTATAGAATATATATAGGATATATCTAAAATTTGCAGGGGATATGTAATTTTAATGTTTTTGATGCAATGTTGTATCGTTCATTGTTAATGAAAAAGAATAATTTATTGAAAATTAAAGAAAATAGTCAATAAAAATTAATAGGTACATTATAGATATGCCCTGAATACTCTATTAATATATTTGTGTATAGATAGATTTTTAATTAGTCACCCCTAAAACAATTCCCTATTCAAACACAAGCTTATCATGTATACTATAATGCAAAAAACGAAACTTTTTAAAAAGATTTTCCCATTTATATATCGTCATAAAAGTTTTGGAAATGAGTAAACAAAATGTTTTCATTTTTATTTTGATATACGATATCGAATTAAATTAAATTTTCAATTCTCAAATCTAAAATCTAAAATATAGACATTGAGTCAGATTATTGAATTTATTTATTTTTATTTAATAATATTTACTTATACAAATTAGAGGTTTAACATTTTCATCCAATAACCTTTTTCATTTGTTTTCCTCATGTCTTGTGACGTCCTATAATTATTTAATTAAAACAATTTCAGTAAAATTAATATAATTGCTAAACTGTAATTAAAAATATTTATTTTATCTATATACGATGATTTACCATTGGTTCGTGATAAAACTCCGGAGATATCCTATCAGTCCTGCGCGTGTTCCAGCGTCTCTAGCAACAACATTTACCCGCTAAATAATTCAAGCGAAAATTGTTAATGAATTTTGTTGGCTGCACACTGTGGTATATAGGTGAAGATAGGGACTATATATTAGTTCAAAGCTTAGTGATTCTATAGCTATTTATAATCGCTCATCTCCTGTACAATCTTATTCCATATTTACAAGGACTATATTATAGCATAGTTAAACGACATAGACATTTTGTTTAGTTGATTTTTAGTATCCATTGTTGCATAACCCGTTGCTGTATATTATATAGTTTATAGTTGCATACCCCTCTTCTCTATTTGAAGCATCATACGATTGGAAGTAGCCTCATGACAATTTAATTTGCAGGCTAAAATAGGTACACAATAGAAATATTTATAAGGCCACATAAATAGAAGAAGAACTATAAACGAACTTAGCGAAATTTGGAAAGATCTTTGAGTTGATACCGTCAGTGGGAGATCGCATATTATAGACACTACTACAATGGTAAGTTACTACTTTTTATTTTTCTTTATTAGTAGTAGCCTACACTAGGTATAAAAATATTAAAAGCTAAAATAATTATTTTTTATGATTATAAAGTTTCTTAGTGAAAGAATAGTTGGCTAAGAGACGGGGTGCTGCAGTTAGACCCTCATTGAACTTTCAATGTTGCTGGTATAATAAAAGGAGTTATAGAAAGATGTCCAACTTTCAATGGGAAGGTGTGAAGAATTTAGTTTCTAGTTTAATTGCTGTTGAATCTTCCGTTTACATAAGTATATAAATTGGTTCTCTTTTGAATTAAACAGTATAGCCATAAAATGGCAATTAAGATTCAGTCTGTGTTTGAAGAACTTTCAAACAATTAATCAATTCAGTTTTCCCTTCAAAAAGGAACATTATTTATTGTCTTGAAAAAAATTGTTTTACAATAAATATGGCATGGAATAGGTACATGCATCATGAATTGATATATAAATTCAAATAAACTCAAACAAACCTACTCTTTATAAACTCGTTATACTCAAATATAAAAAACTTTATGTACAATAAATAAATACATATTTAAACAAAACTTTTTTGCAAAAGGGGATTTTTGGGAGGTTATCTGCTTTACGTGCTTTTCAATTTCTTAATGATAATAAATTTAATCCATGTACGTACTACTTACCTAAATAAAAACAATTATTTTGGAAACACTTTTACTTTATAAAAATAAAACAAGAACTTGAGAATTTGAGAATTTGTAAAGTTTAATTATTATGGTATATTATAGGTAAAATATATATAGGTACTTCAAAATATCGAGTTAATGACTGTAATACATTTAGTCGTGACAATTAGTCAAAATAATTGTAAAAAATGATTTATTCATTGTTTTTGAGAAAAATATATTCTTCAGAAAAATATATTTATAACCTTGGTTACTAAATAACCTTCATTAAAAGCTCGAGTGTGAAATTTAAAAATAATTGCATAATATTAAACAGGACAATGCTTTTAGAACCAAAGAAAATAACATGCTATTAAAGGTTTATTATACAGATAAAATATAATTACTCCCTTTTAAAAGGCAAATAAATTTTAGTTTATTTCAAATTTATAAATACAACCATTTTCCCATCAGCTGACTATTTTTATAAATAGATTTAAAATCACAATTATAAAAAATCTTTCAGATTACATAAAAATATATAAGTCAGTAAGATATTTCAAAATTATATAATTTTACAGTCTCGGTTACTTCGTTCATAATAGATTTTCCAACATTCTTATAAAATCAAAATATATATACTGTTTATATCATTGTAGTAACCAAATAATCCCTTTATTATTATCGAAATATAATTTTAGAATTTCATTATTTCCAATTTTATATACATCATATGTATATGAAATAATCATCAAACACCTTTGTATAAGTACGCGTGTTTAATTATTATCTATGTGTCAACATGAGATGAATAATGACTTTAATAAATAAGTTTTTCATTTACAAAAAAAACAATTGCGTCGATACATCATAAATTATCGTAGATTTCTTTAGACCAAGAGTAGGAATGAAACGGTTCGACTATTTCTATAGACGATTTCCTATTCCTTCTGCCTTGTTTACGTTCAAAAACAAATGATCCCCTCTATATAATAGCCATTTTAAACAACTTTGGTATCAGCAAAATTATAAGTCTACTGTGCTAGAATTGTTACACGCTGTTGTCTATTATATAAAGTTATGGGTTTGGACGTGCACCAGCAGTGACGATCATCTGAAATAAAAGTTTTTCAAAATCGTCCCAATAATTAATTAATTAAGCAACAATCTATTGCCTCCCATTTTTTATCATTTCCTCGGCTGCCAGGAACATAACAAACTGATCTTTGTCCCCCAATAAATGGTTGTCGCCAACTTCCGGAGTACTATTACCACCGTCAGTTGTCGCCTTGGTTACAATACACCTGCCTTGATGACAATAAATATACAAATAGAACCCCCCCATACGATATATACCCTATATCATATACTTATAAAAATAGTACTTGGTGTAACCGATTTCATGAGAAAATCCAATATAGGCGGCCATAATCTTATCAATTATTCCATTAATTATATTTTATGTATTATAAAATCACGTATGTTAAATAGATAATTAGGTATATATTAATAGTATAATTCTGATTTATATACATGGACTTATTAATATAAATTTATAACATAAAATTAATTGCAAAGGAAGAAGCAACGGAAATTAGAAAAATATGTTTACTGAGGGTTTGAAAAACATTATACATAATTTACAACTTTTAAATATTTTTTTTATTACTATTTCGTGCTTTTAATTAGTTTATTGATTATATCTTTACAAATTAATTTCTCTTTTAATTTTATATGTAAATATGTTAAAAAATTATTTATATATTTTTTAATAATGCCTCCATTCTGTAAATAGACAACTTAAAATATATATTTATAGATTAATAATTATTTAATTAATGTCTAGAGGATAGTAAACTCCTTACTCTATGGTCTAGAGTTTATATATGTGCTATTAAGGTTTTTATAATGAGATGAATCAGCCTTTTTTCAATACTCTATGGTTGTAAAATAATTTACATGAGGGTGAGAGCATAAAGTTATGTCACATTAATGTTATTTACAGAAAAAATCGTGTGTCTCAAAAACAAATATTTGATCAAACCGACAGAATATTTTATAATTAATTCGTATTTCATTTCGTTAATTAAAATTGTCTGCGTATGCAATTTTGGTATTACTTTTTTTAATGTTTACTGTTTCACAAGAGTAATTAAGTTCATAAATTATTTCGCATTTTCACATTGTTATTTATATTTGTTTTGCACGCGAGAAATATTTCGTGTTATTATTTTTTGGATAATAAATTCAATTATTTATACCTACAGAGTATTCAATCATTATTATATCTAATTTTCCAATAAAATTGTGCAACAGTAAATAGTATTTGAGAATAAAAAAGGAATCAATTTTCTATGACATTAATTAAGTATTTCGAAAAATGCAATATTGACATCATTAAGTAAGTTTTAAATCGTATTCCATATTTACAATTGAAAGCAAAAATTATTAAAATAGATTTATTTATTTATTGACATAGGAATAACATAACATTTTGACAACATATGACTCTATTTCATTTTTAATTGTTAATATGAATATTCATTTAATTTTAAATATCAAAATAGAAGGATTGAACTATATCGTAGGCAAACAATTCAAAAGAATTTTGAACCCATGAAACTGTTTCTTGTTGGTAATAGTTTGACGTAATTAAAGAATTATGATGCATGTTATTAATATTTTTACAATATAATCATTAAAAAATATGCAATTAATCAATTATGGTGTCTATAACATTTATAACATTTTAAAAGTAATTCATCTAATATGGATATTTTTCCCATCATTAAATTTTATTTACCAGTGATAACACATATAATACATGATTGGTCCTTTAAAAATTTTAAATTTTCGAATTTTCTTAATGATGTAATGGAAGATTATATAAAAACTATATTTCTTTATGACAAGAATGAGAAAGGAAGAAAAACTAATAATTTAAGTATAAATTTTCTTCTTCTATTTCTTCTTCTTCTTCAAGGCGTTGACTGAAGAATACATGCTGGAGGTGCAGTCCTCCCTTGGAATCACAGACGAAGAACTCGCAGGTATATCATAGCTCTTTCGCTATCCTCTATTTGCCTCTGAATCGAATAAGAATGTCAATTCCATTTGTCTTATTATAGTTACATATCTAAAAATTATACCTATACAGAGGAAAATTTCCCCTTTTGAAGTTCGACAAATTTACTTGTTTTTAATTTTATTAAATTTTGAATATATACGTAGTGTCACTTGGTAGCCATTAATGTATTTTATTATACTATTCTTCAACTGTCAATGGCGCATATCATCACATTTCTGAATTGTATCAAATATATGATATACTATAAAATTTAATGATTGATAATAACGTATTAGGATGAATATGATGCAATTATATTTTTATAATTATGATTAATTGAAACAAAAATAATGAGAAATTAAAATGTAAATATAGTAAAATTCTTGAATCTTTATTGTCTCAAAATAAATAAACAGAAAGTGCAATTTATAATGATTCATAAAAAAAGAATTCACTGGACGTAAAAATTTTAAAATTTGAGCAGAGCTCTTCAATTTTTTGATAATGTTGTTCTAAATATGACGTATAATATAAAACTAAAAAATATGTTTAACTTTTTGAAACTTATCTAAAACTTTTGAATTTAATAAAAGAATCATTAATACATATAGTTAACCGGTAAGAATAAACATTTTATAATGTTTGGAACATTGAAATATTTATTAAAATATATTAAATATTTCAGAAATTTACGAAGCTTTCATTTTATTTGATACGGACAAAAATGGCTACATTGATCAGAATGAACTGGTGCGCCTCATGAATGTTCTTGGCCAAGATCTGTCACATAACGAGATTGAACAAATTATCGCACAATTGGATGTTGTAGGTATGATCAGAAAGGATGTAACTCCGGGCCTAAATATTATACAAAATATATAAAAGTTACAGACTATTAACATAAAGTCATATAAAGAATGGTTTAAAATCGGTATACAATTCAACTTCTATGTTAATTTGGATAAGAATAGCTTCTTAGATTAGATTCGGTTAGATTCCAAGGACGAAACTATTTATTTTATAATGTTTAATAAACGCTTCATACGTTCTTTTGAGCAGCAACAATTTCGGTTTTAAATAATTTAGAATATGAAAATATCAAGTCTCGACTTCCAAGTCTACTTATATTGAGCGTTTGTCTACGATTTATTTGCTTGAAGTAGATGTAGTATCATGGACACTCCAATCGCGCCTTCCCAACCTTCTCTTTATAATTGTGTTTTACCTAAGAAGGTCAATTGTAAGTTAAATGGGAGTAGTCTTGATTTGGATGCTCCCGATTATTGCCAAGAATTATCAAGATATTTGTAAATGATATGGTTCATTATTGGGATTATTTCTTCAGTTGGAGCCTGTATTTGTTAATTAATTAATTTTAATTATAAATTTTTATGATCTTAAGAATCTTGTAAATTGAACAGTCCACTCATTTATTCTAGAAATCTATAATATGTTTGTTCTGAACAGATTTGTTCTTCAACACTTTAAATTATTTTGACAGTAAATGAATGCATAAAATCTAACTTTATGAAAAATTATTCAATGATCTATTGTATAAATTCGTAAATGACGTAGTATTAGTTAATTAACGATTAATTATAGTAATGTTTGAGTAGATTAGTTATTTAAATCTGTATTTTATCCACATTTTCAAAATTTCTTCACAGAATTTAGTATATCAAAAAATTTAATAACTTTTAACTGCTTGAAACGTCATGTAAATAATTTTAAAATGTTTCAAAATTTGTTTTTCCTAAAAAGTTCTTTATGAGCTCAATTTTAATAATGAAGTTAATCATGAAGACAATTAGTATATGGATAATTATTGCATGATTACTTTTCATCTAATTAAGTTTATAATCTAACATTTTTACATTTTAAAACATTCTATATGTTATTTGTGCTCCAGTTCTATGTTTTGGTGACTGCAATTCACACAGAATAAACATATTTTAGTAAAAAAAACATCTTTTTGATTTTTTAAATTATGTGAAATGTTGAAGTTGTGCATATGTATAAAATTTTAAAAAACCTTTACAAATCAACAGTTTAATTAACTTTTAAAATAACTGTTGATTAAAATCTGTGTTTCATGAGATATTATTCATATATTTTTCTAATTTAATTAATTGCAATCTACATTTGTGAATATTCCTTTATTTTTTCGTTTCTACCTATATACAATAGAAAAAGACGGGAAAATCGAATTCAAGGAGTTCGTTATGTTCATGATGGAGAACAGCAAAGACAAACAGACGCGAGAACAGGAACTTAGGGAAGCCTTCAAAGTGAGTTTTACCTATTCTGTTTCAGTCTTGACTGTAAGTACAATGGTTACGTCCTGTCAAAATTTACCTTGTAAAAATATATCCATCATCCCTTTTAAGGCTTTTAAAAATGGTTGATAACTTTGCAAGTAATTCAAGACAAATTATATCACTTACATTTTATTAAACGATTTTCTTTATTTTTAATTGAGTTGCTTTCCGTTATTTAAACATAGTTTAAATAGGTGCGAAATAGTATACCTATTAAAATAAAGTTTCAAATATTATACAGTAGGTAGTGAAAATGGTTTGAGTGGTTTACGAAAAAACGTAAATAACTGAAAAATAGTATTTAAAATTGTTAAAATAATATTTAAAAGTGTAAAATAATATTTTAAAAGGATAATGGTATTGAAAAATAGCAAAGAAGTGTAAATATTATTAAAAAAAATTTAAAATTGTATAATAGAATTAAAAAAGTGTAAAATTTTATAAAGATGTGTAAAATATTTAAATAATAGAAAAGTGTTTGATTTTAAAATAATAAAAATTAGTATAAAAAAATAATTTTAAAATAGTAAAAATAACTGTAAGATAGTTTTTAAGAAAAAAATTTGAAAAAAGAAATATAAAATAGTAAAAAGAAGAGTAGTTAATATAATTTTTTATATTTTTCAAAAGATTATTTAATTTAATAAATAGAAAAATTGTATGAAAAATGATTTATTGTGAGTTTTAAAAAATCTTTTATACAATGAAATTATTGAAAAATCTTTTTATATTGGAATATTTTGAAATTTATTTAATTACTTACAAATGCAAACAAATGTATATATCAGTTAAAATATTAAAAACAGCTATGTCACAATATCTATATCGATTATCAAAAGTTTGAAATAATTGCTGTATATCATTAATTAATTTTAACATCAAATATTGTCACGAAAATCAACTTTGACGGCCACCTAACATGGATGACAAACAACATAAACAAACTGACACATTGCTAATTTCGACAAAGCAACAATGAATCAATATTAACTATTTAAATAATAAAGGATGCTTCAATAGTATCATTGTATATATGTTTCAAAACTCACAATAAGTCACTTTTCGTTCTTTTATGATATACAAATTGGTAAAAGATTTAGATTAAAAAAAAATTTCTGTATTATTTTAGAAATTTCGAATTGGGTCGATATATTTATAAATACTTGAATCAAAAATATTGTTATCTGTGATACAGTTTGGATTTGGTCAGAGTTTATTGAGAGTGAAATTGTAAATGATTATTGTAAATTTAAAATCTAATTGCTGCTGTCATTTTCTCCTTTTTCACAATTTAATCTGTTAGACTATTTTAGTCTGCATTTATCACTGTGTCAAGTTAACAAGTTCCAGAAAATGTACACTTTAAGAAATGAATGACTGTATCGCATCGGTTTTAATTTTCTTATTGATTTTTTTAAATATGACGAATTCGTTAAACAAAAGGTGAAATTAAATTAAATTTAATTTAAATTTAAATTTTATTTAAATTCAGTAATTTATCAAATTGGTTAAATTCAAAACATATATAATTATGTAGGTATATTACTGATAATATAAACTACAATTAAACGCAGAAAACTATTGTTTTGTATATTTGGGTCAGGTTTTCGATGAAGACGGTAACGGTAAGATTGATGAACACGAACTCAAGAATGTATTGACGAAATTCGGAGATAAATTATCCGACAAAGAAGTTCTAGAAATGATCAATGAGGCGGATGTAGATGGTGATGGAAAGATTTCTTATGATGGTAAGTTGACTTAGACTCACTCGACCTTGTAATTTAGTATATGTAATATCAATATCGTATTTCCCTTACAAAATTCATCTAAAAAGCATTTTGAACTAACTTGGGATTTTAATATATTTTAATTCCTTTTAACATTTTTATCTTTTTAATATGCTCACGTGACCATAACAAAATATCATACAAATAAAATAGACAACGAAAAGCATGTTATTATATTTTAACTTCAACTAATTTGGTTCAAATATCTTTATAAAAAATTTAAATATCTATTTCAAAATACATTCATTCCTAAAATTCATGTCATATTTAACTTTGAAATTTCTTGATTTCAGAGTTTGTGGATCTCTTCATGAAAGATTTTAAAGATTTCACCGAATGATCCAACTTATCGGCGATAACTTTCAATAAATACTATTTTTATATAGATATTTATATCATGTTGGTTCCTAATAATTATTGAAGAAATTATGTGTGTATTCAGTCAGTATAAATAATTTTATATTGTACATATCTACAACAATTTATATCAATCAATATATGCTGTAAGTTTAGTCTACAATTCAAAAATAATATTATTGAAAAATAACACCATATAAATAGTCAAAATTTATGACATATATGTTGATTCATTTCTCAAATACTTTGAAGCTATTGTATGAAAATTTCACTGACTACATAGTGATTTGTTAATTTTGTCTGCAGGCCAATTATATAACTTACAGGTAGATGTTAAGGTATTACCTAACTTTCTGACCTGATTAATTACACACATTTATGTTGTTGTTAATTTCTCTGAATAATATGTGTTGTATTTAAAATATTATTTGTAAAATATTTTTTGGACATTTAATAAAATTTGATTGATTCAATCAATAGTTTACAATAGTTAACCATAGTTAACCATACATTTGGAAAATTAGAAAAAGAGGTCACATATTTTTTCCTTGGTAATTATGAGTTTTTGATATTTTTTTTAAATTAAACATTTAAATAACTTTATTCGTCTTTAAAGTGAAACATTTTTATGTATGCAGGTTAAGTATTTAAATTTTAAAATATAGAAAACTGTATCATTTTATAATTCAAATATTGATTAGTTATTTGAAATAATTCAGCTGAACAATTAATTCTTAATAAAAAGAAACGAATATAATTAGCAGGTCCACATCAACATTTAATGGGGCCTGGGGCAAAGTGTGCCTTGCGGGGGCCTCCAGATTATTTAATTTGCATTCAATTTGATATACCCCCTTATTATAAACAAACTATATCTGGTTTATGACCCCTCGTAAACATGACATTGTGAATTGTGAAAGCTAATTAATATCATTTAAACACTCGATCGAGCAACTGCCCCATTTGACCAATGCATATAAAAGCGGCACTGGGATAGATAGTGCAAGGTTGTACAATTGGTATATACATATGTAGTTGTAAAACACTTTGCTCAGTATTAATGAGGTCATCAAATAAATCCTTGTTCGAGAAGGAAGATTAAGTTAATAAAAATATGTTTTTTGTTTTATGTAAATAAATGCAAAATTTTTGTTATTTACAGAATTATTGAAAAACAATTTTTTTTCTTCAAATTTTTTCATACTAATAAATTATTAATCAAACAATTATATATTTCTAAAAGTGTATAATAAGTATATGAAAATTTCAAATACAGCTACGATGATATTTCCTTGTTGTAAAATACTGTCAAAAATGATTATAAATAATTGTGTTTGTTTTTTACCACCACATTTATTTCATTAAGCTCACGAAAAAAGTAATTATTATAAAACTTAGATAACAATTGAGTTAAAGTCAAACTGATTTACTGTATTAAATTGACTTAATAATTTTAAATCAAAAACTTCACGATAATAATAAAAATTTTATAATTTTTAATAAATATTTAATCATTTTGAAAAGAAAATATTAAGAGAAATCTTTTGATTATAACCTAAGTAACTACTCCTTTATTTTTAAATGTAAATAATAATTTTATGTGACTTTTTAAGAACTTGTTCTTACCAAATCAAATTGTATATTAGAATATTTAAATAATCAAATTATGTAGAAAATTTGTGTTGAATTTTCTATTTCACATTAGCTACGTAATATTCTACTAATAAGTAGTATCAAATTTAAAAACAAATATTTTAACATTACAATTGCAATTCTTGGTATGTATATTAATTATTTAATATAAACATTTATTAAAAAATGATCGATAAATCTGATTTTTTCAATTTTGTTAAGTTGAACTTTTTAATGATCATGCATTTATTCTCAATATACTTAAAATCGTGTAAAACATTAAAAATAGATATATATATATATTAAATATAATCAATTTAATATGATTATAATATAGGAATATATATATACTTAATAAATATTAAAAACTTTTTAAAATATTAGGCCCTTAATTTAAGCCCGGCTATCAAATTTAAAACACAGCCGGCAGCTAAAATTTAAATTTATGTTTAAATTTAAAATGTGTTTAATAAAATATCAATAGGTATACCTAATATAATTCGTTTAATTTTAATAACGATTGTTGTCTTTGTATTAAAAGCATCATAGAATGTTTCTTTAATTAAATTTAAAAAAAACCATATCCATCTTACAAATTGCACCCATACTCTTTATTTAGGCTTAGTCTTTATAAAAAGAATATTATTATAAGAACCTAATCATCTATATTATTACACAGTACACAAAAGTTGACATTTTAGCTTTAATTTGTCTACGACAAAATTCCGAATGTTGATGATTCTAAAACCATAATGATCGTCATCAATAGTTAATATAGTGCAGTTCTTATGGTTTCAATCATTTAATTTTATCTCAGACTTTTATTGTCGTTATCAAATAATTTGTTATGTCCGCTATGGATGATTAATGTTTAACTAAGGCTTTCAGAGTTATAAAAAAGGTTTAAGTCAATATTTATCTTCAAATGATTATTTCTTATTATGTATTCTTTTAAGTATACCTCCCTAAGATGTAGTTTACAATTAATACAAATATTGCAACCAAATCTGATAGCTGCCATCACACTTAATGTATTATAAATATATGATAATTTTAATGATGTAATTGTAATATACAATATAATTAATGACCACCCCACTCTATATAGACATATCAGTAATATTTGTAATATAAAAATTAGACACTATAATTACTTGATATAGGTATTCTAAAATTTACTAACATTTAAAGCAAATTATTACATATACAAATATATGTAGGCATACATTTTTTTACTATATATCGTTAAATTGAATTTCTATATTCCAAATCTACAAATGCATGGAATCAAGAAAAGTAATGAAAACTTTTACAACGTATTATTAAGTGCAGTAGCAATATTTAGTCCCGTGGTTGTGGGAAAATTGCGCATATATTGGTGCAGTAGCAATATTTAGTACGGTGGTTGTGGGTAAATTGCGCATATATATAGATATTAAAAATTATTATTTATTAAAATAAAATTAATCACTATTTAAAATCATTAAAAAAATATTCGTTTTGTTAATTTTTAGTATTATGTAAATATAAATACAAATCAACTTTAATTATGATATGTTTTTTATTTCAAAAACCATAGTTTAAAATAGTCGGGTTAGAATACTATTTTTTGAACTTATATTATGTTGAATCAAATGTATATAATGTATATACAATTAGTAAATATCTGTGTTTAATTCAATATATCAATTGGCATAATCCAAAAACTGACTAATGTCGCTTTTATTTTCCATCATAAATTGATTTTTTGATTAACGACTATAAATTAATGTACACCTATTTAAAATTACATTATAGATTATATTGTGTATTTATAATTAAATATTTAACAAAGTAACAATTTAAATTTTGCTCTTATATTTATGATTTATATCTGTGTCAACTTAGGTTATGTATGTATAAGTTCAGAGATAGCGTCATCCCAGGATCTTGATGAGTCACCACGATTAGTCTGAGTAATGTAAGAAGAAATGATTGAAATTCAATTTGATCTCAAACAGTCTAAAATTAGAATCACTTTATAGGTCAGAGTGGGATATGATCGTATACTTGGCGTGTTGCGGAATACAGTGAAAATGTATTATTTAATTATTGGATAATCTTATTTTGACCATCAAAATCGATAATCGAGAAATAAAGCTGAATTTCAGTAATGAATATTGTTTAATAATAATTCCCAAAATAGATTCCACTCTGTACACTTTATATAAACTATTTTTTTAATATAGATGGCCCTATTATAAGAGACAAAATTATTAACTAAACATTTTCAGTATTATAGATTTATCTTCCACGAAAACTTTTCCTATATTTTGTTAACTTTGGAAAAAAACTTGGCAGTGAAAGAACCTCCCGTTTATTTGTTTTTCAAAAATACATTGAACTATATTGAGTACTTGTAGAAATTCGTTTTTTATAATAATGTGAAATTTCAAAGTATATAAGTGGATACTTTTCAGAAAGAGAAGAAATAAAACTTCTAATTAATGTCGTGTGTATATAAGCAATGCAATTAAGTATGTATAGACACAGGATATGAAAATTGCGTTAGAAAATGACCAGAAGAGGTGAATGGAAATGATTGATTGACAATAAATTGTCGACAGCCAGTTATAGCTAAGAACCGTCGTTAATATTTTTTTTAATAATCAAAAGCTGTAATTGTAGTTGGCAAATAATTGAGAATACTTAAGTTTATACTCTTATAGGATTTGGACACCATATTTTGATTTTTTGAGAGGCCTCTATATTCAATATTGTATATTCAGGGGTGTTTGATCAACAGGGGTGCTTTCAAATTATTTATTTTATGAATTTAAATAAAATTGGACACGCATTATTGATTATTTAAGTATTATCAAAAGTATATATAAAATATTGGTTCAAATTGTCTTAAATATATATAGAGCGAAAATATAAAAAATAGAAAATAATTAGTTTCACTCTTTACAAAACAGTATTATTTATACCTAAGGATAGAAATTATATCATTTCTCTTAAAACTTAACTTTTATATATATTTTCTAGTTCTAAAATATAAACTGTAAATAATTACACTTTCCAAGTACATTAAATCGGAACATGAATCATTTAACTCTTAAGTACATTTGTATATGATTATTTGGCACTCAGGTCATCGGATGAAAAACGAATGTCATTTTAGTGCTCTTTGACTGCAAATATTTCTTTAGTTTCAGAATGATTAGGTCATTAACTAGTGTGTGCGTATTCTGATTTTAATTAGCAAGTATATTTGCCGACGCAAGCAAAGGTTCATCACCTATAGTGTAGTATGTCTAATTAATAATGCATCATTTTAAATATACAAACTGGGTGTGGTTTGGAGATCATAAAACTATCAGAGGAGTTTGTGCAATGTAGTCAACACAAAAAGCGTCGCTAAGTAATCTTCTTCCATCAAACTATGAGAACCAATGGGCCAATGGATATCATTAATACTTGACACCTCACAGTTATATGTGCTAAATCTGGGTCTGTGTATTGTGTACACCACTAATTACCTATAATATCGCAATTATACCATATAGGGTGCAAAGCGATGAATTAAATACATAAATATATTCAAGTCACTGAGAATTTTAAAGAAGACAAGTATATTTGTGTAAATGCGAAAATAAATATGTTTACTTTATATAATATATCTTTAAAATGGTTATATACAATAGATATATTATACATCTACATATTTTTTTAATATTTCAAAATGAAATTCAAACGGGCCTGCTCTCAAAAATGACAGGTTCTTATATACAATTATATGTGCGATACAAGATTTAAACTTTAACAAGAACTCGTAATCTATAAGAAAAAAATTGTACTATTATACGTCTAAATATTTTTAACAAAAAATATCTCATCAATATTATTAAACAGCTAAATTATATAATTTAGGTCAAATTGTGGACAATACTGAATTCTTAAATTATGTTTAGTTCAGATATATTCTTTGAAAAGTTATAACTGAAAAAAATAGACTTTAAATAAAGTTAAACGGTGTGTGCAGGTTCCATCACATATTTTTAATATAAAAATTATAATCCATTAAACAAAACTCTTTGATAATATTTGCACTCTTTAGCATACGTGATGTGTCTGAGAGCATCGATTTTTCGGTTCCTTAATAAAAATATCCATGACGGTTGTTTAAACAAAAATTTCCAAGCAATCACCTGGAATAATTTGTGACGTCGGAATTCATTATCTCAAAAACAAATTTTTGGCATATGCACGTTGAAAGTTGTGGATCTGTAACTGTACCAACATTGAAATTGTCTACTAAAAAATTATTCATTACTGTAAAATGGATCCATATGGATACCTATAGAAATAAAACGAAAATTTTCTTTAAGTTTATAAGATTTGTTGATGTGCGAAAAGTAATACTTACATTTCTATAGGTAATTTGACATATAAAATAAAATTACAATATTCAAAATCATATTCATATTATAATTATTGATAATTAAGGAAAATTATATATATATATATACCTACAGTACATAACACATTTAATTTAATGTTTATATATTATACTTAAATTTAAAAAAAATCTAATATCCGAAATTATTTTGAACTTTTTAAATCAAAACCAGTTTTTACTAGAAACTCCTCTTTTATAAAAATGTTGGCTTTTATATATGTATTATATTAAAACGAAACAGCTGATGAATAAACAACACTAATATTCAAATTGCGTTGCGAAATGTTCATAAAATCAACTTTTTTGGTTTCACAAAAATATCAAAACGCAAAAGAATCTGAAATGTTGCGCTGCTAACGCTTCATGAAACGACATTTCTGAACGCATCGCAAACGCATCACAATTAAAATATTTGCGATTTGCGCTTGAGAAAGCTTCATGAAACTATAATACCCCCAGATACTTGTTGAAAAGAATTTCTATAGATGGAAAAGTGCGAAAATCGTCGCAGTATATTAGTATATATTAAAATCTGTTATGGTCCATCTATGGTACCTTTTTTTATTTCTATGTGCGGCTATTATCATATTAAATAAAATAAATAAGTAGATTATGAGAATTCAATATTTTACAATTTATTTTATTCGTCTTTGTAGTAAATGAAAAGGAATCATAGGATCATTGGATGATTCCATAGGATCATAAAGATTCAACTGATTAATAAATAAACAGAAAATTTGCTAACGTGAACAGATTTTTGAAAAACTTTCGATTTGACTGCAACTGTGACGACAATTAAATTCTAAATAATCAGGAAATAGTTAGCTTTACCTAAATTTCAAATGACAACTGTTGGGTCTAAATTGTATTACTTTATGTATAATTTAAATGTCCATTGATTTTATAGGGGTGGGTTTATGTTCTAAATAAAACATAATGTAATATTGCAAACACTTTTCTTTGTTTTCTTTGCACAACTGTACTATAAACAATACATATAAAATGCAATATCATGCGGGTAATTATTATTATTATGAAACCACCATTTCCAAACAGATATCTAAAAACGATCATATTATTCCGATCACATATATATTATAAACGCCATTCATCCTCGATCGTACGATGGTCTACGATGGCGTGGTCCTATTTTTAGGACAAATATACCTATTGGTGAACAAACATTAACATTTTTGCTGCGATAGTATGTCTACAGTTGCATAGTGTAAAGATCATTGAAATAATTCGAGACAGGTCAAGGGTCACTTAGAGTTAAAGATTATCGTAATTAAACAACCCATATGAGAAGATCATGGGGTTTTAACTTTGGACATTCAATATCACACTATGTATTCAAGTGATTCGTACTTATCTTTGAAGCTTTTTTAAGGATGAAATTCTCTATTTTATTGTAATTAATACTCCTATTAAAATAATAACAACTATTAAAAAAAATCATGAAATATATATTAAAAATATATCATATGATTTTCGATAAATCTATTATATACAATTTATATAGTTTTCAATATATAAAAGTTCCTAATTAGGTAAATTCGAAATTATTGTACAATAACAATTTTAAATTGAATAATATTGTCATATCTTTTGGAATTAAGAAAAGTTTAAATGTAGGTTAGAAATAAAATAATAAATATTATCTAAACACTAATAAAATATTTATTATTTATCCCCTAATTTAAAATAAATAAATAATAAAATTTGTCGTAAGACGTAAAAACGTATTTAATTAAAATGTTTTAAATATGAAATTATTACGTATTTACGTGTTTCACATATTTTTCAATATACAAAATTATAATTTACTTATAAAAAGCTTTCACTCTTTCGCTTATATAGGCGACGTGTCTAAGTGAATTGATTTTTTCTATTCTTATTTTTGAAATAATCATTAAATATTTTCAAATAGACGATTTATGAAATTATAAATTAAGAGTATTTATTGCTGTCTATTAATTGTTTAATAATTAAACAATACTCTAAATACAAAAACTGAAAATCCAGAATAGGTAAAAGATTTACATTGTAACCATTTCAACCCTAGGTGGCCAGACTGTCTTGCCATGAAAATTCCGTCTTTTAATGGAATTAAAGTTATTTTATCAAGGATTGTTTACAGTGTTTCATTTCAACTTGTTATGTAATTTATGTTTTTATTGCATTTATTACTAGTACATAAATTCATAAATTTGTCAGTATTTCGTGAGTTTATTCTTGAATATTTATTGTTTATATTACTGAGTATATTTACGTACATTCCTGTATTTAGTAGTTTATATGTATTCTATTTAAGTGAGTTTATATTCTATGAGATTAGTCTAATAGTAATAATATCTTCCTCAGGTTTGTTTCTTCATGGTCGGCGCCGCCATTTTTATATTGGGGAGCTACTCATGCCACCCAAATACTGTTTACCCGACAACATATAATAATATCTCCAAAAATATGAAACTACCCCATGAAACATCGATATATTACAAAATAAATATGTAATGAGTGCTAATCAGTTTAATAGCTGTGAAACAGTAATAAATCAAAATGTTTATTTAAAGCTTTCAACATAATTTTATTTGAAACTATTGATAAAGATTTTCGACTATTAGTCCCTAAAATCTTGTTAACAATGAGGAATTATATTACATAAATAAAATGTGTTCTAATTAGTAAATGAAGTTGTAGGTTCTTAAACACTGAGATATTAATTTAATTGTTTAGAAATCTGCGGATGTTTAAATTAACAAATCTCACTATTAATTAGAATATATTATGAAATGTTTATACAATACATGAATTAAGATCCCCAAACCAAGGTTATGAATCTAAATTAATATTTCAATTTACAAATAATTTCTTATAAAATCATATTATTTAGCACAATACAACTATTTTTTTCTATTTGAAACTATTGCTGCAAAAAATTAATTGAGTATTAATATGTTTCAAATTTAAACGATATATATAATTTATAATATTGTAATGAACATGATTCGATTGTTTTCCTTAATAATTAAACTAAATTAAATTTCTTAATTACAAATAATATAATTCTATATAATCTGATATATAAATGCCATTTCGTATATTATATTTCGAGTAAGTACTTTAGATGTACAACTTAAAGTGCATAAAAAACACTAAATTACAGTACTACAATGTTTTAAACCGTTGCGTTATACTGAAGAATGAACCAGAAAAACTTACAATTAATTAAATTCTACTCTCACTAATTGGTCCTATTTCTTTTCTTAATAATTTAAAACTTCTAGAACACACAAAAACATTTATTTCTCAATCTTAAAAATCAAATTTATAGAAACTATAATAACTATAGACATAAGAAACGCAAAATATGTAATAAATAATTTTGGAGGTTATTCTATTTTATTATTAGAAAGGCGTTTTAATAATTTCTGTAATACTCTTTTAGTTATTAAGAAATACTGATAGAACTTTTAAATTGAGATACACGTTTAGTCAAATTAATTAGGATTAATAAATCATTCGCCCAACAAAGATTTTAATATAAGTAATTATTGGTTTAAACCCCTCGTTGGTATTTTGATCTTACCAATTTATATATACTTTAAATACTTTTAAATTGTAATAAAAGGTAAATAATTGGTTTAATTATTAATACATATATTTATATGAATAAAATACTGAAATTATGAGATTGTACAAAATAAATATGATCACATTATTTATAAAATAAAAATATTATTCTTATAATTGTTAGGTGAAAGTGGAATATATTTGTATACATATTAATCTGATTTTATCGCTCCGAAGCTCTAATATACAATTAGCCTAATTTGATAGTCTCACACATTTTTTAATACTGTAATAAGACACATGGTGTTAGAAATTTATGTATATAAATACAATGAAAGAGATACGGTAATTTTGTACACTGAGAAAGATTTATTACAAAGAAAAAAGCAATAATTAAAATGTAACTACGCCAATTCCTTAAGTGGATCACTTTCGGAACTAATGGAATTGGAATCTAGACCGCATTTGATATATTGTACATCTGTAATAGGCTGAGGTGGGGGTGTATTTCTGCACAGCCAACCGTACATGATGTATCGCCGTATGGAGTGATGACATCCTACATAGATGAAGGGACGCACTGCCACGAAAAAGACAACTAGAAAGAACTCCCCATTGATGATGACATCACGCATTGTCGGTGTCTCCAACTTGCACAGGAGGATGAAGTGACAGATGACCTTGACCGCCAGGACCAGACCCAGCAGAGAACAGACCCAGATAGTCAGGGATGTGTTAGCCGCTTCTCGGCTGCGGAAATGGGAGATTGTGTCCGCATTGGAGATTGTTTGGCTGCGCGGTGGGAAAACCGTACACCGATTTGTGACTAACGTGATGAAGACAGAGATCAGGATCCCGGGTAAAAGGAGTTCGACAATCATTCTGCCCCAGTTGACAATCATAGTCTGATAGATGGGTAGCGAGCCAAGGAAGAAGACGGCTTTGGTGCTCTTGTCCTCATCATCTTTGTAGTTAGTATAGTTGAGAAATTTAGGTGCGCAGTAGAGGATCATGGCAAAGATGATAACGGCCGAGTTGCGAAAATAGCGACTGCGGGATTTGACAGTACTGTACTTAGAGTCAATATGGAACCAATACCGGTCGACGATCATGGCAACCATGAACCAAGTGATACAAACGAAGGAGAGCTCCATTATGGGCAGGCCAACTGGTACTAGATACACCGATAGCGACTTGTACAGCTTGAGTTGGCTTTCAAATGTTGCAGGAACGCCACGGGCAATGAAGATGAGACTGCCGAAAATAAGGAAGATCAGGTCGAATACAGAGATCACGGTTAAGTACCAAGATGTTCCTGATCGATTGCGGTGGGTGTTGAAGGCTGGTAGACAGATTACTTGACCAATAACTCCAATGATTGTCGCTACAAGACAACAGATCATGGCAAGATGCAAAATATTTGCGGTTTGTTCTGATGAACAGAAAAAATTGTCGAAGCATGGGTCTTCAGTAGTATGAGGTTCCATCATTGAACCATTAGTTGATACTTTTTCTCCACGGACGGGGCTGCTAAAAATTACAAAAACAAAATACTGGTAAAATAAAATTTGTAACTATGTATGTAAATCTTGTATCTGTATTAAAAATGGGGATATATATTTGTACGTATTTTCTTTAAGCTTACTTTTTAACAGCCTTCGCCGCGGCATCCAATTGTCTAATATATTTGCACCAGGGTTTCATCTTTGGTAGGAAAATCAGCTTGCAATAAGCCATGTGTGGACGGATATTGTTAGCGATATGTGTCATGTTTTCTTTGGGCAACATGTTAGGCCCGGTAAAGACGGGAAGTAAACGATATTTATCCATTATATATCACCTGAAAATGTAAGAAAGCAAATATAGAAATTAATAACATATGTTTAATATTAAGTTATCCTATTTATCTAACTGTAAATGAAAGAAATAAAACATAATATTAAAGATATAATAAACTTACGTTAAGCTATGAATGATTATCAGTCACTTTGGAATGGAACAAGCTTGCACCTTGATTTGAAAGATCTTACACAAAGGTACACTATATTGAGTAAAAGAATATTCTGTAGTGAACAAATGATGCCTTCGAATTATTTTATATAAGCCGCGGGTTTTCTCTCACACCCTCGCTTAACAACACATAACAGAGCGTAACCAAGCTATAACAGCCAATCAAAGTTAATGGTACCATCGTACCATTTTCAAGGTCGCTATTCATTCTGCAATTATTTACTCAGATATAGGTCGACAGATGGGGTTCTTTTCTCGAAGACAGCAGCCAATCCAGCTTGTGTTATTCATCTCGTATGAGAAAAAAATACTGCTGAGAGGAATTTGTGATGTCAGTGGAATTTTTAGTCGAGAGGGGAGTCTTATATATGTATATATTAGGTATGAACCAAATTGCTGTGAAAAAAAGACAGAGTGAGTAGTTATACATTACAATCCAAGAGTGGTACCACGATTTAAAACTTCATTCACATCGTATTCAGAGTTCACACGCTAATCTACATACAATGTAGTTTTCCTTTATATAAAAACTATAATTAGTAGGTATTTCTAGTGCGTCAATCTAGTAAAACTAAATTGACAATTAACGGATTTTAGGAATGACGTCACAGAGATAATTTAATAATTTATAAAACTGTGAAAAAGATCATTTACAAAAAAATCATTTTGAAAATAAAATTATTCTTTTAAAATCTACAAATTTTAATAGAAATAATTATATTTTAAGTATGTAACCAACTATAATCTGAAATTCAAATTAGAAAACCTTTTAAATTGATAAAGCCTGACATTGCTTTATATTTTATTTTATTGTAAATTTTAAAAAATATTAAAATTTTAGAGGCAAATATACAAGATTGAAATGGATCTATTCTAGAATTTTAAATAAAATTTCCAAAATAGTGATTTTCTAAAATTTTTTATTTTTTGATAAATAGTCATATATACAATAATAATATATAAACATTATGGTAGGTATCCATTATCAACATAGCAAAACATACTATTATTATTGTATTACTTAACAAGATATATAGTTAAATTTTATATTTCATATATATATATAATTTAAATATATCTTGTTTAGTAATTAATAGATTTATAATTCAAACCACTTTATATTTTTGATATGTCTTCGAATAATAATTAACTACTTTTTAATATAGCTAGTTGCTTCGAAAAATCAATTTTTCTTTAGGAAAATATTGTTTCGAAATTAATGCTTTTATTCATAAACCAATATTTTGCTTTAATGAACTGCCCCTATTACAAAAGTTCATTCATAATCCATTTTTTAAAGGAAAAATAGTTACTATAATAATTGATACAAGCTTATTAGATAAAAAAAAATAATAATTTTAGTCCCACAACATGTTTATACAATTATCAAAAAAAAAATTTACTAATACATAGTGTTAATTAGAAAGTTATACACATTAAAATTTTAATTTTAAAAGTTGCATAGAAGATATGAGTGCTAGAAATGGTTGCTAAACTCGTAGTATTTAGGTATGGCTTTATACGGTAGTATATGGTAGTATACCGACTGCCTTTATAATTAATTTTGTTTGATGCTAAAATTAATTTAATTAACAATTTATTGGAGTCAAGTATGACAGGTTTATCCTGGCTATCCTGGCTAGCCCCCAATAAAGGTAAATGCAATAAAAGTTAAATATAAACTGTCTCTGTATAAAATCAACCGGTAAAATCTACAATTGGTATAATGAAATTAAATTTTTGATTTATATAGATGTTTCCGCTATAATGCTTTATCATTGAAAAATTAAATTTTATTTATTTACGTTTATAAAGAATTATAGTCAAAACGAAAGTCATTTTAAAATATGTTTTTTTCCTCTTATTTCATATTAGAATTTAATTTATTGTATTATACCTTTACTACATTTCATTGTGTGACTTAATATGAAATATTTCGCCATATTCGATATATTAATCAATCGTATTGAATAATTTTATAATTTTATATATTTGTTTATATATTGTCCCAATTATTTCAAATTATCGGTCACTATCAATATCTGTGACCATTTTTTTCGTAGATTTAACTGGAGTTATATTAAAATTTAGAACATCAAATAATGGTGGTAGCACCACACTATAAAACATGTCAAATATTATTATTTTAAATGCTATATATACAATATTATTATTTCAAATTATTTATAGTAAAATTATAAAATTTTAGTAAAAATTAAATAATATTCATGTACGAATTTTATAAATTAAAAACGAATGAAAATTGTAAAGAAATATCTCATGAAATGAATGATTAAATGTGATTTTTATAAGGGACCATAACGAAAAGTGACAGGTTGACTGTACACTGAAAACAAAAATGAGTAGGCTTTACTAAAAAAATGTGTGCAACACTTTTTAAAAACTTTTCGTTTAAAATTACTAAAAAAAAGAAATAATTATAGTAAATTTAAACGATATTTGAGTAAAATATATTTAGTAAAAAGTGTAATTTTACACTTTTTTTAGAAAATTTTAATAAATTTGTAAAAATACACATATTTTGTTTAAAATTACTCAACTATAAAAAATACACATAATATGAGTTAAATTTACCTATTTTAAAAGTAAAAAATTTGTCACTGTACATTATAGTTACAGCTTATATAATCAAATATTAATTTTTTAATCTATAGAAACAAAGTGCTCAGCTCTTTGGGCATGTCGCTGTCCTTTTGAGTCAATTAATAATTGTAATATTGAGGGAATGACATAGCGAATACAAAAGTACATTTGCGATCATGTTGTGGCATATCGAATTATAGGAATCCTTTAATTATTTTGTTTATACGCCGACACCCTACCCCACGATGTCATTCACCTCTATCTCTTTGAAAAATCAATAATTCACTCCCTCTTATTTTTATTCTATGCTACAGCTGTTATTCTCAAGAAGACAAATAACTGTTTACATTATAATATTCTAATACTCCCCCCCCCCCGGCTAAACTCAGAATGGAAAAGGACGTCTAGGAACTTATCCTCAACTCAGATTGTTTAGATTACACTATTTTCGATTGGTAGGTAGCTCGTTTTACATGTCATACACAAAATGAGTGCTGAAATATGCAGGCCTGTTTTTAATTTGGTTCATATTATGACAAAAGTTTTTTAATGTTTTTAAATGTATTTAAAAGGAAATAGACTCCAGAGCTAATCTTGTTCAAACGGCTACGATTTTAGTGCGTTGCAAAAGTAAACAGAAATGAACAAAATTGAATTACATACCTAAGTATAAATGTATTTTATTTTAATAATTAACTAAAATTATTTTTTTATAGATTGTATTTAATATAACACCAAGTTTTGAAGTAAAATTTAAATAACGTAATTATCATGAACAAGATAAGGCAAAATTAAGGTTTGCAAAAGTATGAGTCAAAACCACTTGATTAATTAACATATTTAATGATAAAATAAAATAGACACCCGAGCTTTCAAGAACATAATCCCATAATCATGGGAGAAATGAATTATACACAGAAAGTATACTATTAATGATCAAATTAAATATATATAATCCGATTAATATTGAAAAAACCAGAGTTGAGATTAATTACATACGTCATTGTGAAAATTATTAATAAAAACTGCTTCCACCACTCGACTGATTTTAATTTCATTATATTGGTGAATAATAAGAAAAACGAGTCAAAATTGATTGATGGCTGCAGGTATTCATACAATGAACTACTAAGATATTATTAATGTTACATTTAAGTATAGCAGACTTGTGTTCCTTAATGCGAGTAGATTATAGGGTTCAACCACTTCCTCAGACAAAAAATATGGGGCAATCAATGCAAGGAATTTTGTAAACTCCAGTTTCAATATTTAATTTAGGGGCGTTATAAATAGACAAAGAAAGTGTAAATATTATATCGGAATTAAAAGATTTGGCTATTTGAATTAACTTACGATAATTGTTTTAACATATATTTGGTATTATATAGAAAAAAATAAATAAATCGGGTTATGCATGTATATTAAGTTTTATAGGAAAAACACCCTATAGCTATTTGGAAAGTTTTAATCGGAAAGAAAATTTCTGACGTCACGTCTGCAAAAAAAGTGTTGGAATGAAACTAGAGCGTGTCTTTAACTGGGTCGAAAAATATCTCTTTTAGTTTTCTCAAAATTTGGCTTCGGCGCTAAATAAAAAAAATGAATCTTAAATTTGGTAATTAAAACATCAAAATAAATAATTAGAAACTTGAATACTTTTTTCTATATAATTATAATGCTAATCTCAATTTAAAATAATTAAAAATATTTGAAACAGTTTATTCTTACTTTTAGGAGTTGTAAAACGCCCGATATTGATTATATATTTCACCAATTGTTATACATTCAATTTGTAAATTTATTTTAATTTTTAAATTAATTTTTGCTCTCTGTTTTTATTAAATTATAGAAAACTGATTACTCATTGAATGGGTGGATGCTTTCAATATACTATAGTTAAAACCAGTGAAACGTATCTACTGCGATATCAAAAAAATCCACTATGAAAAATATTGACCGCAAAAGTAACAATAATTGTCTAGATGTCACATCACAAATGGAAGATTCTATAGACAATACATCATTCAAAAAGATGTTATCATCTGTATATGAGTTGTTGTTGGTAACGCACACACCAAAAAGTAGCTCACGCGACTTAGTTAACTACAAATGACGTAAGCGAAGCCTCTTAATATCTATCATCTATCTTTAAACATTGTTACACTATAAAATGGCGTGATCAGTACAATACAATAAGAAACGGCATTCAGTCACTTAAAAACGCCAACAATAGTTTGTTTAATGGTTGGAAAAGGGTCAAAGAGAGCTGTCATTATTATGATTGGTATTTCTTGTAGCTAAGACAACATTAAAAGTTTGAACCAAAGTATTTATGGGTCATTTGAATTATTGTATCTCGATTAAGAAAATTGATAAAATAAAAAAAGTAGATGGTAGGTACAGATTCGCAGAATTAATTCTAGATTACAACAGAATACGTTAAGAATTTTTAAAATCGGAAAATTATTAAATCCATATACTTATCAAATATACTTATACTTTGATTGCTCATGAAAACGAAGATGCAATGCTAACAGCAGTTTTAACTTTTTTGAAAATTGCACATAATTTACATTTATTTTAAAAGAACCAGCTTAAAAATTGTTCATTCCTATTTAAATATTTCCGCCGCATTACTTATTTAATTTTAATTATTTGTTTCATTTATGACAAAAGTTTTAAAATTTATGAATTACACAACATAAACTATTGTTTTCTATATATGTAACCTTTATGAATGAGAAAGCAATTTTAAAATCAGGAAATACAACTTAATGCAATTATTTGTATCCAAAATAAATTTGTATTTAAATGATAAATAATAATATTAATAAATAAATAAATAAACTTGCTTTTTTCAAGTAATATTCAATAAATTTTGTACTGAACTGTTCCCACCCAATTTACACTAGATACAAATCTAAACGTTATTACACCATTAAAATGTATTTGCTTATAAATCTAGGTATTCATTTAATTTTTAGACAAGAGTGCTATTTACCCGCAGTATTATAATTCAAAAGTTCCTTTTAAAAAATCAGTTTGAAACAAATAATTTAATCTTTGAAGATATAAATACATAAATTTTAATAGTATGAATTCAAAGATAGGAGAACAGTGTATTTGTAAACATAATGAAACAAAATAAAATTCAATGAACTGCACTATGACCCTTTTTATAATGTTATGCCATAACAGTAAATAAATTACAACAGCACAATATTTTTTTTAATACTACTTATTTCAATAATAGTAGTATCATGTATGATATTGTTTTTAAAATAAAATTACAAGTTAAATATATAATATATTTAGTGATAATGATGACTTTTGTTTGATAATACTTTCGAGAGTTTTAGGACTATCAGATGTACAGAAAACATGCATACAACATGTTTTTATACACTACACAATTTTTTTTACATTTTTCATAAAATATGGTCAACATTGTTGCAATATTTTATTGTTATGATAAGAAGCGACAACAATTCTAATTATACAACAAAATAGTTGATACCACAGTAAAGTGTACAATGATTGATATTAATGGTGGTGATATGTTGTCAAACAGAGACAAAGGAAATGATATTTCGGCACGACGCAAGAGTTAAACAATAAAAAATTAAAACCGTTTGATTTAAGTAAATATTTTCAAAGGAAAGACAAATTGGAGAAGGAAACGCAGAATTATTATCGTTACAGAAGTTGATAGAAAAATAGCCGCAAAGGAATATTATAATACAAAGGATATGTGTACTGTACTATACAGACTGTAAATGCCCTCAAAGACACGTATTGTATTAAAAGATTTCCAATATTAACAACGATATTCGAAACAAGTACACTCCTATTATCTAAAAGTGGCTATTTGTACAACCACAAGAGAACAACACTTCTTTCTGTTAATTATTCAGTTGGAGATGGTTGATCGGGAACCGGGGTAGACTCTCTTCTGCCGACAGCAGCAGCAGGTGACGGAGCCAAGGACTGTGGCGAGGCAATGACAACATCTGGCGGGGGCAGAGGGGCCGCTGTGGGGAGGAGCTCGGGGGGTAGGCCAATAGGTCGCTGGAGAATGTGGCTGCTGGAGGTGGAGCTAACCAGAGCAGCCACTGCGACACTGGCTGACGGCCGCTGTAACGAGAAGAGGAGGATGTTCCTTAGCAACAAATGAAAGACGGGTCCTTTAATTTGGGCACAGTCACCTGCTGATGTTGTTGGTAAAGACGGGATGTTGATGAGGAGACAACAGACCTGCCCATGACCGGGGCGACCAGAGCGACCGACTGGTGGCTGTGATGCCGCATCGTCGACGTGACCGAGGGTGAAGCGCGCGCAGTGGGACGTGGAGCTCCACTCCCATTGGTGGACGTGCCGGCCAATGAGGCGGTTGCAGAGTTGGAATGGACCAATGGGCCGGTGTAACTGCCTGACACACCCCCAGGGGCAGCCGGTGAGGGCCCACTCTAGCAGGGGACAAGAGAGGGGTGTTGTCACAATGAGGAGAAAAGGTAAGCAACAGATCTCGATCAAAACAGATTCAATATCCTTAACCCTTCGTGGACTAACCTTTTTTAAAACCCGATAAGTAAGGGGGTGGGGAGGGAGGGGTAGGATATCATACTTCCTGTTGTCTTATTGGGCTGTATTATACACATGTACATTGGTGCAAAATAACATCTTTGGCAAATTTTTTTCAAAAATTTCATATCGATTATTCATTTTTAGGCTATGACGTCATCAAAAGTCAATTTTGAAAATCATGAAGGAAAAGAGTCAGAAATTTGATATTTTTTATATCCGTCCCATCTAAATTAGAATTATTATTTTTTAATTCAAAATATTATATTGGTTATAGATTTATATCCATATTGATGACGTCATCAATGATTGTATTTTTGAATTCACAAAAATAGCATAAAGAACTGCACTGTGAAGCTAAAAACTGGCATACGAACTTATACAATACTATTATATATATAAATATCATTGGTTATCGATTTCTAGATCTTTGATGACGTCATAGAGTCGATATCTGGAAATCCATGTAAGAGAGGGCATAGCAATCTGAGTGCACGAGGGGTTAAATCCTATTTGTCAAAAATCGTGGTTTAAGCTGCTTTTCAATACATAGATAAAGAGAATCTTGTTCCAATAACATGAAAGTTGATCTTCACTCACCTCAGGTCCACCCCGAGCCTCGTCGAGCAACAGCGGTCCTGGATGAACGACATTGTGATAGAGATCCCCACCTCTGATCTCTGTGGGCATTTGTGGATAACCACCAGAGGCGTTGCCGCTGCTGACGCAAGCAGTTGATGAGGTGGTGCAAGGACCAGCCGTAACTGGAGGTGGGCCCGAACCTGCCCAAACAGCGAATAAAAGGTATTATTATTAAATCATTTCTGGAAAGCGCATCTAATAAAAGAACACAAATTAGGTCAACACTTTAAAATGGGCCAATAAACCTGTTTTAACACCCCCAAAAAAGAGGTTACAGAACTCACCTGAGGTGGTGACGTCAGCAAACTCGAGGAAGCGCACTACACACATGCCAGTGTCACAGCGCTCATGCTTCATTCTGTTCTCCTCATAGAGGCTCCAGATGTTCTCCACCGGGTCGTAGGCCTCCACAGTGTCGAGCAGACGACCACCGTCGTATCTGAGTCGATAGGAAAGAGAACCGGCTGTTTATAAACGCGTCCCTGGCCTCAAGAAGATCTCAACGACTTACCCAGCAGCCACATAAATCTTGCCGGCCATCTGACAAGCCCCCACATAACACCGTGGCACGTGCATATTAACCACCAAGGTCCACTGACCCAGCCGGCTATTGTAGGCCTCCACCGTGTCCAGATGCAGCGGGCCATGGCTCTCAGCCCCGCCATAGCCTCCACACACGTAGATGGTGTCCCCAATCACTGCACAACCCGCACCAGAGCGCCGCATGTACATCGGCTCACAGGGCGACCAGGAACCACGTCGTGGATCATACCTGAACAGAGCGGATCAGCCATTTCAGCAGCGCGGTTGGGTAAACCTAGCATATGAACTTGATCTCACCTCTCCATACTACTCAGCAACTGCATGCCATCGTAACCACCCAAGCAGTAGAGGTTGTCGTCAGCCACCACCAAACCTGCGCCCTCCCTTGCAGTCACCATTTCTTCTAGAAGCCGCCATTCGTCGATCTTGGGATGGTAAACCTCGAGAGATCGAAGGCGACTTTGACCGTCAAACCCACCGCAAACGTAGATCAAGCCTGCCATCGACGGGAAAATCAATTGTTTAAATAGACGGAGAACTGTATTACTAGATACCGCAATTGTGATACAGTAATAAAAGGGGTGAATGAATGACTGAATTGACTCCTCCTCGAAGCAACTAATCTCTAATGATTATTATGCGCTCCGACGAAACACCAAATTAAAGAAGAATATGATCCTAATTTGAAACTGAATTTTCTCTTTCTCAAAGAAAACAAATTAGAGGGATATCAAGTTACTAATTACCACGATAATAGCCACCAAAATCAATAGCCATTCATGCCAACTACGACACATTTCTTGTATTGAACTACCTTTGTGGGTACAAGCCGCCGCTAAACCTCTCTTAAAGTGCATCAATGCCACCCAGCGCCATCCATCATCTCGTTGAGTAATGTCCAATAATCCCACCGTATTGAGTCGTTCACGGCCGTCAAATCCACCAATCACGTAGACACACGTACCCAGTGCGCAGGCTGCCACATAACGATAGCGAATTGGTAGAGCCTGTAACCAATCAACACACTGCATTACAATTTGAATATTTCCAATACTGCCAAAAGTTACTGAAAAATGTGTACATACAGGGAGCTCTGTCCACTCCTGATTTCTAGGGTCGAACATCTCCACAGAATCAGAAGGTGACTGGTCTGAACCGAAGCCTCCAATCACCACGAGATATTCATCAGCCCCATTTCGCTGGCGGAACCGCTTATCACGCATCTCATGACGCAAATCGGGTCGAAGATGAAATTTCTTGGCGTCGTCCACGAAATCACGGCATTTGTGGCAGTTTCGGATCAGAGGCTTTGTGAACAGAGAAGAGGTATAAAGCAATAGTGTAAACATTTTCCACAAAAGATTTTATAATTAAATTGGTTAATTTTTAATTTAATGACAAATAATTCGAGGCATGCAAAACATATTCTAACCAAATTTGATTGCTTTGCTGTATAGGATCCTAATAGAATTAATAACAACTATATTAATAATATTAATTTACAGCTTCAAAGCCATTTTGCCTAATTAAATGTCAATAAAACAAATAATAGCCATCGACTAATACAATGCATGCTAGCAGACTGTCCTCAAATTCTTGCAACGTAATAATGATATACTTATCGATTGACTATATAATCCACAGACAATTATTTATGATAAAAAAATATGAATAAATATTCGAGAAAAGACGGAGGAAAAGACTCGAGTTGATAATGCATCAAGTTGCTAGATAGTCGGGAGTGGGGAGCAGCAGCTGCATCGTAGCAGTAAGATAAGTTGCAGAGAAGATGGCAGATTGGATATACAAAGGCATACATAATGCATTTGAGGAGAGCTAGTTACTTAGCTAGTTGACTGGTAGACTTAGTGACAGGTTGATTACACATTTATTCTAGTTTTGATATTATACCTAAACAAGTATACTTCAAAAAATCACAATTAATATTCTCAAACGAGTTCCATCTTTTTCTTACCTGTCCTGAACAGACCAATAGAATGCAAGGAAGAGGTCATACTAATAGTCTTAGAAAACTCACCTCTTTGTCGACAATATCAGTGAGGAATCGAGCCGACATGACAGACAGACGAATGCGAAGGAGCAGTTCTGGAAGCTCTTGTTGCCTGGTCTCAGCGTCCTGGTACACCCAGCGCAGCACAGACTTGTATACAGTCTCTTCATTGTCAATCTTAACCCACGGAGAGAGAGGAGAGATTACAGATAGTTGGAGTTGAAGATTGATTAAAGTTAGCTGAGTATCTTTATCGGAGAGATGGACAGATTCCGTTAATGGACACGTGGAATGACCTTTTATTATCGGAATTAATTTCTTGTAAATGAATGCGTACAACTGAAATGTCAGTGAAGATAATCTTCTGCCTGGATTTATTTTGAAGAAAACTAACATTTAAAATGTCGTTGCAAAGTTCATGATTCTTAAATTAATAAGATTTGAAATGATATGGTCCTATTTAGGTTTCTATACTCGTGAAGAATCAAACGTTTGTTGTTCTAGCCAATTTCGATAATCACAAGTTCTCATGGTGAATAATTATATCTGCAGAAGATGTTCATAAAACTGTTCCGTTTCATCTTTAAGAAGAATATGTTGTCAAAAGTTATGTCACGAAAGGCAACCATTTGAGGTCAGCATTAAGTGCCACGACAGTATTAATGCCCCTAAGAGTCGAAAGGAATAAGAAGTTTCAGACAAGAAAGAACATATTCGTAAGGAGAAAAACAAAAGAAAGAAGCTATCCATAGAGTGAACTTTGAGTCCTTTTAAGGTCTAGACAGACAACAACTTCGCGTTATAGACGATGGCAAACAACTCTCTGACAGGAAAAGAAATCTAACCTGAAATAACAAATTATATTTGATTTGTGCCATTGATTATATTTAACAAAATGTGGAGTAAATAATGTAAAGTTTTTTCACGTTGTCGTGTGTAAAATGTAGCCACATATTAAAACATTTTGATCTGATTAATTTTTTTTTGTAAAGTTTGATTGAACATAGAAAACCTTGGTTTTAACTGATTTCACGAATCAGTGATTACTTTACCTACAATATTGAAAGTAACAATCATAATTCTGGACTAAAATATTGTTCTCAACTTCAAATCAACTAGATTATTGGAAATGAACAATTTGTTGCAATTATGTTATAGATTTGAGTCCAAACAATCTAATGTACACGATTTCAAAATGATTGTGAAAAGCTGAAACTAATTCACATGAAAATATTAACCAACTTTTCTGTAAAGTATAAATAGATTCCATTTATTATGGTTGTGGGTTTTCATTTTGTTAACATGACACGAATAATTACAGTATAACTGAAAATCAGCGATAATTGAGAAAACAACAATAAAAAGAACTGCAAAACGAGTGATAATAAATTAATAATGGCTTTGGTTTGAATTGATTTATCCCTAGGTTCTATTATCAAATCACAAGTCGAGTTTAGATAGAATCCTAAAAATAATATACAAATATTTCAAATGTGAATCGATAAAGAAATATTATGTAAAATACGATCGATGAAAATGATGACTCAATTCTATAAAATATAAAAAAATTCACAAATACTATTATTTCAAACTTAATCGTCACTGTACTAAATATTTAATTAAAAGAGTAAAATAATTCTTTAAAAAATTAATGTATGCCTTAAAAAGGAATGGAATCTCAAGGGAATATAAATAAATTTATCCTGACTGAATATATTAAAATTTAATTAAACATTAACAGAATGTAGAAATACAGCACGTGAGAGCATCCATCACAAAATACGGAAGCTGTTTCGCATGTACAGAGACTACGTTCATAACGAAAGTAATTAAAAAGAAGGGAAATACAATTGCATCAACTGAGAAATACTTTAAAGAAAGACAATGTAACAATAATTAATCATGAAACTCCGTCTCACATGTAAATCTTCCCTGGAAATCAGGTTTTTGATTTCTTCAGGACTGAGCAGAAGAAATTCCTCAAACTCAGCGACAATCTCGAAATTGTGGGCCGCATAATTCTTGGCAAAGTGTTCGAGTTGTGAACAGTTGTGGAGCTCAGCGAACCGCCGAATACCCAGAACATTACCGGGCTCCACCTCACTGTATAAGGAAGATTATTCTGATATGTTTTTATGTGAAGAGTGACAGTTATCCAGTAAGAAGAATTTATTAGAAAGAATATTGTTTATACACATTTGAAAAATTATTAAACAAACTTGTGATCGTTATTGTAATTAAAAGGTACACCACTAGATTTTCATTACATAATGTATCAATTTTGATTGCCAATTAAAGAAATAAAAAATAGCAATTCAAAATCGTCTCTTTCTAAAAATATATTTCGTTATAAAGGCAAACATCCATAAAAAACTCTTTAAGGTACCTATAGTGCTAAATGCCTAACCAATTAGAAGACGTAAGCAACCGAGCAATTAACTTTCATCCTCATTGGGCGTGTATATTTCTATTAATGAATAAAGTCAGTACAAATACAGAAAAAAGTTGCAATTATAAAGATTTTTTAAAGTAATGCTCGCTCTGCAGTGAGTTGAAGGTTAGTCAAAATAATCAATTCAAAATTATCCAGATTGTAGAATATTTAATCCAACTGTTTATCTATTGAAGCAATTATAACACATTCAACAAATCCCTCGTTTTCAGTCAATTTAAATCGGGTTAGACATCAACCGCATCTACCATTGGCGGCTGTTTAAACAATTTTTTTCAATGATTGATTAATTGAAAATAATAAAAGTCACCTGTAGAGGAAGTTGGAGCAAGCGAGTCGTACACCTTCCATCTGTATGAGGCTAGCGGCGGGAAGAAGGTCCTGAACGTTCAGCATACTCACCCGGACGAGTCCAGTGTACATGAAGTCAAGTAGAACGTCCATCACACTGGCCGGGATGCCCTTCAGTTCCACCGAGGATTGTTCCGATTCTGCCATCTAAACGGGAGAGAGACAGAGACGGTTTAGGTAATAATCCGTACAAGAGCAAAATCGAGAATAAAATACCCACCCCACTCGCAAACATGGCATCAAAGTAGTCACTGGAGGCAGCAAGCACAACCCGGTGAGCTGGAAATTCTCGGTCTCCAACCTTGACCAGAACGTCGCAGAGGTTGCCCTTCTTGCGAAGTTCGTTCATCCTGGAGAGAGTGTTTACCGCGTACTTCTGACTGTCATCTGGATCGATAAATCAATATCATTATTTCAAACTGATCTGTAGAGTTAGTAGGAAACGGTTGTTGAAAAAAAGGGAAAATCGATGTTGATTGGTACATATTGGTATCATAAAAACGATGAAAATAAATGAATTAGTAATTAGGTAGTTCTCCGAATATGGTAAAAGTTTTCAAATTAACTAATAAAAAATAGTTACAAAGTTAAAAAAGAGTTCAGTTAAAAGATTATTGTCATCAAATTTCCACAACAATAGTTTCAAAACTAGTGGCTAATGACAATAAATTCATAGAATTTGAAAAGAAAACAACTGTCAAACGTATTTAATAAATAAAAAGTGTACTAAAGGGTATTTCTATCTGTGTTCTACAGATTGTAATATCCTGGCGAAGTTTGTCAGTTTCTTAGTAAGACAACGGAAGTAAATAAAATACAATAAAATAATTATCGCTCAATCCTCATCTTTCGTAATTGAATCATTTTCACTTTTTAGTTTAAGTTAGACTCACGATTCAGACCCTTTTTCTGTAATGGAATTGTATTAACATACTTTGTATATTACTGGTACACACAACAAATACATCGATGTTCAAATTTATAAAATAGTTCATTGACATCAAATGCGTTTAACCTTCAATTTCCAAAAATGTACAAATTATTTTTTTACTAAATTTCATTAATTTCATAATATTTTCTATGGAGAATATTTTTATAGCTTTTATCTATTTACCATAAATTTTTCATTGTTGTATTTTCAGAAATTACTTTATCGTGATATATAATAATGAGCATAGTTAATAACAGTTAAAATATAGTTTTGATTGTAAATTTATATTATCAATGAAGTTGTGCATTTAATTAACATTTTATAGAATGTGAAATGTTTGCATACTCTGATTACTAAACACAAATATAAAACTATAACTGATACCAAGTTCCATATCATTTAAGATTAGCTGTCGAGTAATTTTACAAATACAGAAAAGGAAAACAGATGTTATGTCCTATCAGGGAACTTTCAAATAAAATTACTGATACCCAGGTTAACTTTAAAAAACAGAATAGTTAAATTAGGTACATATCATACCATAAGTTAATTTGTAAAAGGCAATTAAGCGCCAAAACATACATTTGGCATTCAAGAAATAATAGCATAACATTTCTTATTTGAACTAATGGTTCTTTATATGTATACAACAGCATATGGAATGCAAAACATTCACCATACATACTAGAAGAACTTTTGTTCCTGTCTGTAACATCTAGGAAAGACGAAATGCAACAGATAATCAATATAGCCTAACTTAAAGCTACAAGTTTGTCAGATCAGGAATCAATAATGCTAAATTTGTTAATTTTATAGCTTATAAGACAATCATTTAGGAAGACATCCAGTCAAATGCTGTCACTAATAAGGTACTTTGTCAAAAGTGAAGGACTGTTCAACAGAGTATTCAAACAATAGCAATATTGCATTAAAAACAATATATTTTTTTAATTAAAATAGTCATAAATAAACAATCTGAAATTATTAACGTTATTATAAATTAAAATAAATCATAAATTTGGAATTCACATACGGAATACCAAACATTAGGATAGTTCACAAGGGTTACGTCAAACGGGTTGATAGAAATAAATTTGAGAATTCATGAATAGAACAAGGTCAGAGAAAGGAGGGAAATTCTTTTTTAAATATTTTTAAAATAAAATTTATGTGATATTTTTCGAAAGTTTAATGATTTACTTTTTTTTAAAGAAAATAAAAGTTAATGTGAATTGTTTTGTAAATTATGTTTGGAAAGTGATAATAAAACGCAAAAATTGATATTTAATTGATATCTAATTCAAGATTTTTAATTATGCAATGTCATGAACGCCAAACTATATTTGAGTGGTTTGTATAAGGGAGGTATAAGCACGTTTTACGTGCTACATTGTTGTTATTAACATATCTTGATTATAATTCAACTGATTTGCTCACTCAGATATAAAATTTTTGGAAGATTTAAGGCTATAAACAAATACACTCACCTCTACCAGCCACTGTTCCACTATCACCACTTGCTTCGCTTGCTGTGTCATCAGGTTCTAAATCCATCCAATGCCAACGACACACAACAAATCAACCTGCAATATGGGGCGGGGGGGCGGTAAACGAAACTTTGAAATATTGTCTTTTAGAATCGTAAAGAAATTTATTGACAAAAAGGTCCCAAAAATGAAGATTTCCACCATACCACACATCTTTTTTTTAAGTAGGAATATAACAAAAAAACTGCAAATCGCAAGAAAAGACAAAAAATGCAGGCCACACCAACACTGTTAGATGTATCTACCAGGAAATTACAATTTTTTGAATATTAGTATAAATTGTGAAAGAAATTTGGATAAAAATTGTAATTTATGAAATATACAAAGAACAAAAAATCGTATTTAGTTAGAATAATTTAAATACTGATTTCATGCAGTGTTTTCTGTACTATCTTTCAATAAATTCTGTGGAAAATACCTATCTCAAAATATCAGTACTGTCGGTTTACTTTCTGAGTATTGCCTTTTCTGTATTTATTATCTTTATTTGTCTTCCCGAACTTAACATTGAATATTTGTTATCAGTGAAGTTATGACAAAAATATTTATATCAAATTAATGATACCAAAAAATAATAAAAAATGCAATACTCTGGTTATAATCATAATTCAGATGTCAATTAAAATGTATAAATTAAACAAATGTATTGAATAATAAATAAGGAAAAACAAGATATGATGTTTTAATGATGCCTAAAACGTTTAGATTAAATTTAGTGTAATATTTGTATATGAGATACCCTACTTCTGTAAATCTCCATTATTACCAGCATCTTCCACTTTGATTGGAGAAAAACTTAATTTTAAGTAAACTATGTTTAACAAATAGATTTTTTAATCAATTTAGAATTAACCTTTGTACAAAATTACATAAAATAAAGACATTTCTTTAGATTGAAAACTTACAATCAGAGATATACAATCAACTATTGGAATTTATATTAGATTATATATAATATCTACTTTCTATACTTAATTTTTTTTAATTGAAAAATATGATCTACCAAGATAAAAAAATTAAAATAAAACTGTTGTCTAATTATAAAGTCAATATTTAAATACTATAATTCAGGATGGTCCAAAAGGTTGCTCAATATTTATTAACATAAATTTCAAGTCTGTGTAATTAAATTATTCTCAGTAACTATATGAATAAAATGTGTTAAAATGGTGATTAATATAATTATATTTTTTATTTATATCAGGAGTTAGTCAATCTATATATAAGAGAATAGATTGTAGGTATTTCATTTCAAATAATAATTTCAGTAAATATGTATGATGTATAAAACTTTATTTGACAGACTCAAGAATTTATGTATTACATAAAATAAAAATTTTAAGTATTTAACATGTTATGAAAATATCAAATTCAACAAATAAAAGGTAAGTATATAAAATATATGGAATATGTATTAAAATAAAGTGTTTATTGGTATATATGTGTATATTATCTACAAAATTATTGGTATATATGCATGCTTTTTTCTATGTCTGTTATGAGTGAGATCTTGTCTGTGACAAGCTTATTTTTAAATATAAATCAGAGGTGATTTTGAAAAATATGAAAATTACTGGGAAATGTTGTAGCCACAATCTCCAGGATGGTATGGTGAGGTGGTTAGCCAAAGCTACAATCAGTATGTAGTGCTGAATTTTTTCAACTTTAGTTAAAATGCAAGTTATCCACACTTTTTCCATATCATGTTAGCAATGTCTTTTCTCTGACAGTTTTTGTAAGGAACAAATAAGAGCCATCTTCTTTTGCTGATGCTTTGCATATGTATTAAACAAAATGCTTCCTTTGTTTTTGGTTTTACAAGTATTCATTTCTTTTGCTCTTGTTTTTCTTGGATCATTTGCTTGTACAAATTGCAGGCATTTTTCATGTTAATGTTCATGTTTGTGGTCATGGTCATATGACTGAAGGGGAAGCACACCTGTATTTCTTGTAGCCAAATGATACTTCACCCTCTGGATGGACACATATGTTGTCACTGCTGTGTTCTAGATTAGGCAATATGCACACACTTTCACATACAATTTATTCCTATTTTAAATTTCAGGAATAATTTACTGTCTTCTTAACATATTTAAAAAGACAAAATTGTTTTTCAGATAACCTGTAGATATTAACATTTCAAACTAAAGAAATAGATTTGATTTAAGAAAAGTTGACAGATTAGTATATAAATAAATACATTGTTAGTAATATCCAGTTTTTGAAATTTAAAACAAACTTTAGAAGGCTGTAATTAACCAATCACACAACTAAATATTTAATATAAAAATAAAAATGAATGAACATTTGACCAATTAGTAAACAAGTACAAGTATTAAAAATGTAACCTAAACAGAATGAAAAATGTTATAAAAGTAATTTATAGAATATAAAAGTAAATATTATTAAAAAAGTATTTATTAATAGTAAAGAGTCATACCCAGGCCAGGACTATATTATTATATAGTACTAAAGTACACAGATTGTACACAAAGTTCATAATATATACATGGAAGAATGTGAAGAATATGAAAAATATGATCCATGTCACTATACAATTTGCAAAGATTTGAAACCCCCCTATTTTTTATACAATATTTGGATAAACCTCCAGACCTACCAAAATGTCTCTCAAATACCAGAAATCAAGGAAAACCATAAGTGGCAATCCTTGATCAGAAAAGGCCAAAATCTTGTCTGAGGTAATGCCAACAAAAAAATTATGTATTTAACTTTTTTCTATGGCAATTATTGCCAAGATCTTATGCATGCCAAGCCTAATTTTAAATATAAACAGATAGGAATTGGATATAATTTTGGTTGTGTAATTGCCATAGAAAAGAAATGGATGGAATGCAGACTGGGCCAATAGCAGTTACCATATTAGAAACGGTATCAGTAAAATAATTCAATTGCACTAATCTATATATTTAGCAATCGTAATAATATGAAAATAAAGTAATTATACTGAGTACAAGTAGTGAGTTATTTTAATTTTTAAAAATAAATTTAATTTTTCTCCAAAATCGATAAATTATAATGTTTAATATCTATAATTCAATTACATAAATTAAAGGGCAATCAAAATATTATCTAAGATAATAATATAAAACAAATCTTACCAAATATGTTTAAAAATATCCTCATTACCTAAACAATTATTAATTCTTCGATAGATTTAAATAAAACGATAAAAATTAATTAAAATTTATAAAAATCTTAAAAAGATCTCAAAAATAAATGTTATAAATTAGATTTGTTAAACAAACTAACAAATGTTATCCTATTTTTTAATCAATATTGAAATTATAATAAAATTAGGCAGCACATTATTTCTATAAAAAGGTATTGTATATGAAATTATAATTAAAAATATTTGAAAGAAATAATATTATAAAGCTATAAATACTATTAGATAACTATAGGTGTCCTCTCGTATAAAAACAATACAGTTTTCCTCAAATAACCTTTAACGCAACAAAATATCTCCGCTAATATACATATAAAACAAATAATATATATGTTGATATAATATGCCTTTCAAAAATTATTTTTTGAACTGTTCAAAACTGGAAATATAGAAACAAAATTATATATATATAAGGCTCTATACAGGGTCCCCGACGCTATTTTTTATTGGAGGTGCTACCTATAATGACCACCTGAAATACCTTTTGTATTCCCAGAAATTACACAAATTTACTGAATTCTGGCAATAAATTCGGGGTGCCTCATCTAGTACATCGAGCCCCTGGCACTGCTATATAGAGCATAAAGGTGAATAAAAAACCTGAATAAACAATTTCTTATATCTCTTGAAATTACAATCTATTTACCTAATCAAATATATACAAAAAATGCAAAAAAAAACTGTTTAAAATTAATTGCAAAAATACTCTGAATTTCATTGTTGAAGACGTAACGTCGAAACTTTGTATACCAACATTTATACCTAAGTTTCTATTTATACTCATTGCATTTTACAGGTAATTTTATAGTGCTTTTATTTTATAGTTTAATATGTGCCTCTCTGACACACTTAACCATATTCGACCGTTCATATTATTATTCTCCATAACAATATAAAATAAGTACTTTTAATTTCCTTTTATAATACTAATAATTCCATTCTAGCGATTGATGTGGAAGTTTAGAAAAAATAAAAGAAACTTGTGTTTGTAATAGAAGTATAGGTTGTATATTATAATACAGATATATTATTTAAATATACAGAATATATCTCATAAACAAAATTCACATAAACAATGCTAGATAAAATGTATAGGTACATAAGTCTAAATAATAAAACAAATAAGAGATACTGTATATTATATTGCAGTACATAAATCAAAATAAATATATTTCGACAAAACTATAATTATTCTCGTAATTGTTCATAATGATATTAAAATTAAAATCAAAACACAAAATTAAAGTAAAATAAGGACTGAATAGTTATTGCACAAAATCAAAATAAAGCCAATCTGTATGTATATAACAACAGTCTTTCAGAAAGTGAACACATTACACAGTAAATAATATTCAAAGCACAGAAATGCAGACACTGACAATAATTGCAATGTGAACAGACCGATTTTGTCGTGTATGGAATGTAATTAAAACACCAAGAAATACATATACACGTAGAGATCACAATAATAATGTTGTTTCTGGAGGAATAACTTTATGGAAATAAGATGCAACAATTACGTCATGACTTGTTAAGAAAATGTTTTTCTGGTGTGAATGAAACTAGGAACTTGTGAGATCAAAAATATTAATATTATATATAAAAATTACGACTTTCTCATTTAATTATTGAAATATATACAAATGCTTTCTTTATTAATGAAATCAAAATTACTATTAGACTATCAGATCTCGTCTTTTGTAATAAATAATATTGTAAGTAATCCAAATGTATTTCCTCGATAAACAGTAAAGAATCAAAAGGAGATTTCTATTCTTTATTCATCGACCAGATTTGGAATGCTGAATCAGCCACTGCAATGTTATATCTATTAAAAGAAAACAAAATATGCAAAAAAAAAGATTAAAAAAACATAATTTCTAGGGTTACAAAATTTACAAATGAACGTAATCCTAATGTAACAGAAAAAAATGAAGTAACAGAACAAATTGATTAAAAGAAATATTTTTTTCAGTTGTCTACCCTAAAATGGAATTCTATTTTGAAAATGACATCTTATTATAGAAAATAGTGGTACCAAAATTTCAAAAGTTTACGTTTTACTTTTAACACAATTAGAATCTCATATTAATTAATAAAAAGTATAATTTATTCCTAATATAATTTATTAAATTATTTGTAATGGAAAAAATGAGTAGACAGACACCCTTATTAAACAAATATTAACATGGAAATTATCCCAAAGTCATTGAACTGGTATTCGACTATAAGTTTCATCTGAACCAAAATAATGTAACAGAATAATATGAAATGTATATCGTTGTTCCTTTTACAGGAAATGTTCGTCTGGAAATATCCGTTGGTAATACTGACCAATGTAATTCATATTTAAACTTTATTTAAATGCGTCTTAGTAAATTTGAGAAATGAATACACCATACGAATGAAATTTATATTATAATTAAAATTCGTAACTTATGTGTAAGAGATTTCCGATCAATTATGAACTCCTAGATTTAAAAAAAAATTACTATGTATTTTAAATGATTAGCATAAAATCGGTATTCATACTCAAAAATAATCAACAGCTTAATGAATAAACATAAATAATTCCGTTCAAATGTGAAACAGAACCAACTCTTAGTTAATAGAAACAATCGTATCTATTGGAATATACACAACTTAAGTTTAATTAAAAAATCTCGAAATTCTTTTATCGACAGTCCTGATAAATATTACAATCTTATTAAAGTAATAATATGGCACTGAGCAACCCACCTATATTCTCCTGCTCCTTGCAAGAGATGGAATAGCAGCAGATTTCACGATCTGTGACAGCGTTAAGGTTGAGCTTATCAATGAGTTCGTGCTCGGCCAAGGCGTTGGGTAAGTCCCGCTTGTTGCCTAGTACCAGCACTGGGATGCCCTGAAGTTGCGGCTTGTCCAGCAAATTGTGTAGCTCATTCCTCGAAGCCTCCATCTTATCTGGATCAGCAGCGTCAACCATGTATCTATAAATTCAGTTGTAAAAATTAAATATAGAAAACGTGTCGTGATTAGTACAGTTTCCAGAAATTATAGCAGGACACCTCTTAGTGACGACATGATATGGCTTTAACAAGAGTACAGCAAAGTGAACAGGAATTAACAGGTTTGCGTACCGCATAACATTAAAAAAATATTTATGAAAGGATAGTATATTGTAAATAATCGCAAAAATTAATAAATTTTAAGTAATTGTATGACTGTTTTCAAAGAAATGTTCTCATCGAACTCGATAATTCAAAAGCAACCACAACAACGTAAAGATATCAACTTAAATGATTATTTTCTAATAGCCACTTAGAAAATTTAAAAAAAGATAGTTATGAATATCCGATTATTATAAATTCAACTTCTTTTAAAATATAGAATAACTCAAAATGACTTGATATTTTAAGTTACATTTGTAATATAAAAGTAAATAATATGCGAATAGAACTCATTAATTTTATATTGAAATAAGTTTCTGAACAAAATAGAAAATACTCTTAAATATTAAAATAGACATTATAATATATACTCCACCTGTTGTAATTTAATCTTATTATAAAGTCTCAACTTAAGTTTAATACTTAGCAAACGCAATCATTTATTTTGGAAGAGAAATCTTTTTAACAATTAGACTGTATAATTAAGAAAAATATATATTATAGTTGTTATTGATTCGTATATAGTATTTAGTGAAAAATTGTTTAAAGTATGCTTCAATGCAAATTTAATATTATTTTTGTTGTTGAATATAGTATATATAAAATACAGAGTGGTTCAAAAGTTAAACCGAGAATAAAATTCTGTCAAAACATAACTATGTTCTAGAACATATTGGATGAGTAATAAACAGAATAAGAATAATGTAACTCAATAAAGTCCCAGTCAATGAGCCAACTCGAAGAGGCCTCTATCTTTTTGAATACGTTTATTCTCACTTTAAATTTTATGCGAATAGATTGACATACAGATTACATGCAATCATTTAAAATTTATATTAATTTTTTTCAATATTTTTAATATATCATTATTTATAAAAACAATAATCCATGCATACATTTTTTCATAGATGTATATATATATATAAAATATCAATAACAAAATATAAGAGATATCATATTTGTAAATAGTATGAAAAAAGGGTAGTAAACATGGATATCAATTTGAAATGATTGCATGCAATCTGCATATTAATTAAATGATTATATTATATTCAACCACAAAAAATAATTTAATATATTTAAATATATACTCAAAACAATTTACGATAAATACTATATATACTATACAAATCAACAAAAAAATCTTATTAAAAACAATCTAATTGCTATGAGAAAATCTCTTCCAAAAAATAATTACGTCCGCTAATTATTCAACTTAAGATGAGACTCTATAATAAGATTAAATTACAACAATTAGAATATTTAATTTGTAAGAGAACATCTAATTCGAATTATGTTGAATACTGCTCTATTATATAAAATAAATTTACAAACAAATATAATGAAAGACTAACAAATTTCGCAGTAATCGAGATTACCTACAACTTAAAATACAATAGTTAGGTTGTGTTAAGTGAAGTATCGACGCCTCATAGTTATATCATTAGGTTAACCAGTCCTCGAAATAAGGGCTGTCGATTCCCTGTGGACAGGTGAATTTCCCAGAATGAAAAAGTATATTTTTTGATTGCTTGTCCATGCGAATAGGTAGATATTTTATTATGTGCCTATATATCTATGTATTAGACAGGAGGTAAAATTATGGTCAAGTAAAAATCCCAATAGGACGGTACAAAAAAATACACAGACAAGAAGTAACAAAATCCTTATTTTCAGCACTGTTTACTAAATCATGGTGGGAACTTTATTGCCATATACCAGACATTAAAATTTACAATAGGACAATTATGAAAGATTGAACATACAATGAATACTCACATAATGGCATTGACACCTCTGCAATATCTTTCCCACATACTTCTAAACCTGGGTTGACCACCAATGTCCCAGAGCTGAAATGAATAAAAAATATGAAAAATGCTAGGAATAATGAACATATATTGGTATTTAATAAAAGAAAGCTTACCTTGATGGAAACATTTCCTTTACTAATTTTACGCATATTGAAACCAACAGTTGGTATCATGTCTTCACTGAATTGACCTGACTAAAAAATAAATAAAAAAAACCACAATCAAATTATAAGTTTGAAACAATAAATAATAATTGAAAGAAAAGTTAAATTTGCATAAATAAAAGATGACCTCATTCTTGGATAGTTTTAGTTATTATATGATTAGAAATTTAATACATAGTAAATCAAAACAGTATTAATTAAAATTAGTTTACAATAAATGTAAATTAATTCTAGTTATTTAAAAGATATTTGTAATTTCTATTAAATTCTTCTGAAATATTTGGATTTTAAGGACGATATCACCTTAATATATTAGAAAAAAATAAACCATAGCAAAATTAAATGCTTAACCAAATTCGAAGTTTAAAAAGATTCTTAACAAGTTTGCCACAATGTTATTACATTACTTCTAATTTATTTTAAAAGAAAAAAGGGAAAATAATGCAAAAAGCACAATGACAGGGTCCCCACACACTTTTAGGGTCAATTTATATGATTTTCCAGGTTTTGAAAAGTTGAATAAAAAGGTACAATAAAATCTACTATAATGTACCATTAAAAAGGGCCATCAAAAAAATACGTTACATACAATGTATCACTATATGTATTCAAATAGGATGTAAGTTATATTAAAGAGTGTTACAATGGGATTATACTGTACTAAAATATAGTTATAATATTATTTTTCTATTAAATGCCCCCTCCTCCCATTAAGAATCACCGTCCAACAACTCTTTTTTAATTCTAGATTAACAGTGTCAGAGAAAGTATTACATTGCATATTATTATGCAAATAATTTCCATACATTTTGAAAGAGCTCTGAATCTTGAAACATGCTGTATGACTGGAGAATAAACCAGCCTTTAAGAATAATTTAGATTATAAGTTACTTAGTAATTGATGGTAACCATGTAGCCATCTATACCATTCCACTATATTTTAAAACAAATTTCATAATACTAACAGATTCATAAAACTGTGTACATATCCCTTGTTCTGTTGTCTGTAATGTAACCATCTTCTGCTTGTCTTCTAGAAACTGCATGTACCTTGTTTGTGCCAATTTAACATGGTTCTTAAACCTTGAGGTGAGAATGATATTTAAATACCTATAATGTACTGGAAGAAGAAACTGCACATTGAATATTTTGTAATGGAACAAGTGTCTTTTCATTTGACTCTCTGCAACTATAATAGTTGTGCTTTAACAGCATTATTACCATTTACAATTTTGATAAAAAAAATATTGTTGAAGCAAATGCCAATATATAAAAGCAGTGAATATTTGAATTTTTAAAAAAATTGTTGAAAAATAAATATAAACAAAACATTTTTATAACCAGCAGCTGTATGCACAAAGCTCTGCAAACAATGTTTTATTTGCGTAACTCAAAGTTCAACATAAATCCCCAGAAAACAAATTCTCAAAACAAGTTGGGTGAATATTTGTGGAAAGTTGGGCGAATTTTGTACAACATTCAACTCATAAATGGAAACAAGAATACTTATTTAGTAAAGCTGATTAGGTAACTGCATATACCTAGTCTTAAATTAAGAGAATACATATTATATAAGTACCTACTGATATGATCATACACATATACAAATGAGAAAATCAATTTGAAATGCAGACTATATAATAAACATTATATTAGGTGTTGTACAAGCATTCATACGATGTATTAAAGATGACAAGAATAATATTATAAAATAGTATAAGTAATAATATTATGTAGGTATAAATAAAATGCATTGCAAAATGGACATATATGATTTTAAAAAGTAAGATGGGAATCCCATAACTTAATGACCTCCTTGTTATTAAGATCAAGAAAAGTTTTATTTATCCAGAAAGCTTCATGGATGCATAATTTGGTTGAATCTTTCACATAATCTATGATTTTTATGTAAATCATATGGATGGTTTAAAATGTCACAAATTGGGATAAAATGGCAGAGGCATCCACATTGTAATGTTCACATACATAAATGAAAGAATCTTTCTGTACTTGCAATATTACAATCACTAAAATAAAAACTAACTATACATACATAACTTCTTGAAACAAAGATGAGCCTTTTTCACTTTGCACTGTTTTGATTATACATTTCTGGAGATAGGTATGTAGGTAGTAGCTTTCCAATCTTGAATCATAGGGATTGTAACTTATGAACAATTCTTTATGTTGAGACCATGTATTCTAAAAACTCAACATAGGTTGTAGTCAATAGAGTGGTCAAGAAAAGAAATGTTCAAGTAGAAAGGTCTGCTTTCTTTTTCAATATTAGAACATTTAGATTTTCTACTTTTCATGGGGATAGCTGTATCAATAATACTATTCTTGTAATCATTTCAAGAATCTATCCTGTAGCTGTCTGACTGCTTCAGTTGTGTCCTCTGGTTCAGAACATCTATCCTTAATACATGTGATTTTGTTGTTGATTGTGTTCAACTTGAAACTCATAGGGAGGAAGAGCTGAAGACTTATTGACTGTGATGGCTGACTTAACTGTCTTTCTGTCAAATGTGAATTTGAGAGAATCCCCATATTATATTTGAACTTTGACATAAAGAAGATTGAGATTGTTTGACTGATCAGGTTGTGTAATTGTGAATTTCAGGTTAGTGATTGTATCAGTAAGTATATTAGTAGTGCATAAATATTATTACATTTATATGTGAAAATTACCATGTGGATGGTTCTGCCATTTAACATACTTTTTGCTTTGTTTTTCTATGAAACATGCTTTAAGAGCAATCCCAAATTATTTAGAAATTTTCCAGTACATCAAACAAATAGTCATAATAAAATATGTATTTAGTATTTAATAAGAGAACTATTTTATAAGTGAAGAGGGATATATTATAGTAAATTTTATATAATCCTATTTTATAGGAATTTCATAAAATATACTGAATTACATGATATACATATATATAAAATAAGTGTTTTGACTATTTGATTGATTGGAATAATATAAAAATCATACAGTAGATTTTATACATCAAACTAAGGCTTAATCTCTTCATTATGGGCATCTCAACATTTGAGATGAAAAAAAAGGTACTTCACATGGTGGGAATCGCAACATTTGCGATTTTCTAAAAATAGTTTTCCTACTAGGAAGAAGCTGAGAGACACACTGAGAGATTTTGATTGGCTAATGA